>JADBJO010004415.1:21021-38521 GCA_016801955.1 Conus betulinus | reverse complement strand
TCTCTCGTCTGTCTCTGAGTTAAACAACAGCAAACACAACACATAATTTGTGTATGTTTGTCTACTTTCCTCGCAATAAAGAATTATGTTCTCTCTCTCTCTCTCTCTCTCTCTCTCTCTCTCTCTCTCTCTCTCTCTCTCTCTCTGACTTTAAACAACAGCAAACACTACACATAATTTGTATAGTTTGTCTACTATCCTCGACATAAAGAATTACATTCTCTCTCTCTCTCTCTCTCTCTCTCCTCTCTCTCTCTCTCTCTCTCTCTCTCTCTCTCTCTCTCTCTCTCTCTCTGTGAGTTAAACAACAACAAACACAATACATAAAGACAGAACTTTTTTTTGTCTTTGAGATCAGTGCTGCGCAGTACATCGATCCACACTGTCCTTCAGCATCCCTGTTTCCTGTTTCTCTCCCCTTCGTACTCCTCCAGGACCACCCTCTCCCCCCGCACTTGTCATATAGCGGTAAACAGCGTGTTTTGTTAATCTGCTTGATGCTCCTGGCAAAAGGACGAACTCGTCTAGGGAACCGACAGCATGTCAGTAAATCCAGGGACAGGTTGTGGGTGCCAGAATATCAGACTGCCCAACGACATGTGAAGAAATGTTCCATCATCAGTGTCCAGAAACCAGATCAGATCGAATGTCCACTTCAGAATGTGACTCCACCAAAGAACCCATATCTTGAGAGCGAAGCCAAGAAGATCGTATGTCTACTTCAGAATCTGATTCCATCAAAGAACCCATATCTTGAGAGCAGAGCCAAGATTCTGACACCACCAGAGAACCCATGTCTTGAGAGCGAAGCCAAGAAGATCGCATGTCCACTTCAGAATGTGACTCCACCAAAGAACCCATGTCTTGAAGAATCCATACCTTTACAAGGAGATTTATGCTTTAGTAATGTTTTTATAGACATATATCTACTATCAGAGAAGAAAAACAAAAATAATAATGATAATAATTGTGACTACTTATCTAGCGCCTATACTTGGCTAGAGACCAAGCTCTAAACATTTCACAATCTACACTCCTTTACACAACGGGCTGCCTACCTGGATAGTGTCGACCGAAGAGCTGCCAACTGGCACTTCATCCAGTCGTTTTCTGTGTCATCCAGTCAATATCGTTCACTCCATTTCCTTACTTCCTTCATTCTTTCCATTTCTCACGCAGGGTTCATGCTATGTGTAACGTGTCATCCACACCAACAGCCAAACTGGCCTTCTCTTCCGATAATTGGTGATGGGATTTGACGTGTGTGCAAGATGTTGTGCGTACGTTCACACACACCGAAATTCGGTTTATAGTCTCATTCGACGGCCCGATCCTCAAAACAAAAAGGAAGAAAAAAAAAAGTTATCAATAACTTTTGAAATTCGAAGAAGAACAAAACAGAAAAAAAAAAAACAAACAAACGAAAAAAAAAAATTTTGAAAACGGCCAGATATTTCAGATCCTGCAAACGTACATGTACACATGAATGTCAAAATAATGGTGATTAGTAGTTGTGGGGAAGCAACAAACACTTCATGTACGGTACATGTATTGCAGCAGCACGAACTAGGTGCAGTCCTTACCTCATTGTAGAAACGTATTTGGAAATGTAGCCAGTCCAGGTAGATGGACTCCTTCTACACTAGTTGTTAACTCCCCTTACTTCCCCCAGAAGCTGACCAGTTTTCTCTCTCTCTCTCTCTCTCTCTCTCTCTCTATCTCATATATATATATATATATATATATATATATATATAATATATATATATACATACAATGAAACAATAAATTCCAAGGATCAGTATGTGCTTGAGGGGGTGAATGGGGAATAAATAAATGCTTCTCAAAATGAACCTTCAGCAAGCTTATAGTCTCCAAAGAGGGACCACCATCTCCAATGGGGAGAAAGCTCACTAACATATAACTCCTGGTCAGATACCGGTATTTCGAAACCTGATTGTTTCTCTCCTCAGTGACCGCGGAAAGTGGTAATTTGACTCCTCTGCCTTTTCGGTTTTAAGAAGAATGCTATACCAGAAAAAGGCTGGTGTGCAATACCATAGTATGTTTGTTGAGTTTTTTTCAAAAAAACTAACTAAAGGTGCCACCTAAGAAGCAAAAGAAAATCATGAAGAGCAAAACAAGCTACATTTTTTTGTGAAAAGTAGAAAATATAAAAGATAACCTCTTAAGACACAAGTGCTGAGGGCCAGTTTCTTGGAATGAATCCGCAAGGGACTAAATTACAATGAAACAATAAATTCCAAGGATACAGAAAAAGGCTGGTGTGCAATACCATAGTATCTTTGTTGAGTTTTTCAAAAAACTAACTAAAGGTGCCACCTAAGAAGCAAAAGAAAATCATGAAAGAGCAAAACAAGCTACATTTTCTTGTGAAAAGTAAAAAATATAAAAAGATACCTCTTACTTATCCTTAGAATTTATTGTTTCATTGTAATTTAGTCCCTTGCGGATTCATTCCAAGAACTGGCCCTCAGCTCTTGTGTCTTAAGAGGTTATTAGTATGCAGGAGCTATCTGTAACAAGCAGTTTCGTACAAAAAGTTTCGCCCACTTTGAGAAACATTCCAAAGTTTTGGACCGCATACGCGATCCTTAGTATGCAAAGGTTGTAAACGTAAGGACTGGATATGTGGTCCTTAGTATAGAAAGATAGAAAGAGTTAACATTCATGGTTTTACAAAAAAAGTTGGTAAGTACCCATGCTTTGATTGTTGAAAATAGTAATACCTCATGTGTTGACACGTACTTTGACACGAACGCTAGCAACGACCCATGTTTTGATTGAGAAGGTGGTAAGAAGCCATTGTTGGACAGGGACGATGGTCAAAACTCATGACTTGACAAGGACGATGGTCAAAACTCATGACGACAAGGACGATGGTCAAAACTCATGACTTGACAAGGACGATGAGGAGAATCCATGCTGGGACAATGAAGGTGGTAAAAACCCATGCTGGGACAATGAAAGTGGTAAAACCCATGCTGGGACAATGAAGGTGGTAAAAAACCCATGCTGGGACAACGAAGGTGGTAAAAACCCATGCTGGGACAATGAAGGTGGTAAAAACCCATGCTGAGACTACGAAGGTGGTAAAAAACCATGCTGGGACAATGAAGGTAGTAAAACCCATGCTGGGAGAGGGAAGATGGTGTAACAGCCCATGTTTTGACAGGAAAGATGGTAAACAGCGCATGTTTTGACAGGGAAGGTGGTAACAGCGCATGTTTTGACAGGAAAGATGGTAACAGCCCATGTTTTGACAGGGAAGGTGGTAACAGCCCATGTTTTGACAGGAAAGATGGTAACAGCGCATGTTTTGACAGGAAAGATGGCAACAGCCCATGTTTTGACAGGGAAGGTGGTAACAGCCCATGTTTTGACAGGAAAGATGGTAACAGCGCATGTTTTGACAGGAAAGATGGTAACAGCGCATTTTTTTGACAGGTAAGGTGGTAACAGCCCATGTTTTGACAGGGATGATGGTAATAGTCCATGTTTTGACAGGAAAGATGGTAACAGCGCATGTTTTGACAGGGAAGGTGGTAACAGCCCATGTTTTGACAGGGAAGGTGGTAATAGCCCATGTTTTGACAGGACAGATTGTAATAGCCCATGTTTTGATAGGGAAGCTGGTAATAGACTATACCTGGACAGGGAAGATGGTAACAGCCCATGTTTGAGAGAGGACAGATGGTAATAGCCCATGTGTTGACACCAAAGATGGTAATAGCCCGTGCTTTGACAGGGAAGATGGTAATAGCCCATGTTTTGACAGGAAAGATGGTAACAGCCCATGTTTTGACAGGAAAGATGGTAATAGCCCATGTTTTTGACACCAAAGATGGTAATAGCCCATGTTTTGACACCAAAGATGGTAATAGCCCATGTTTTGACAGGAAAGATGGTAACAGCCCATGTTTTGACAGGAAAGATGGTAACAGCCCATGTTTTGACACCAAAGATGGTAATCGCCCATGTTTTGACAGGAAAGATGGTAACAGCCCATGTTTTGACAGGGAAGATGGTAATAGCCCATGTTTTGACAGGGAAGATGGTAACAGTCCATGTTTTGACAGGGAAGATGGTAACAGCCCATATTTTGACAGGGCAGATGGTAATAGCCCATGTTTTGACAGGAATGATGGTAACAGCCCATATTTTGACAGGGAAGATGGCAACAGCCCATGTTTTGACAGGGCAGGTGGTAATAGCCTATCTTTTGACAGGGAAGTTGGCAACAGCCCATGTTTTGACAGGGAAGATGGTAATAGTCCATATTTTGACAGGGAAGATGGTAACGGCCCGTGTTTTGAGAGGAAAGATGGTAATAGCCCATGGTTTGACAGCAAAGATGGTAATAGACTATACTGGACACAGGGGAGATGGAAATAGACCATGGTTTGACAGGGAACGATGAGGAGAACACAACCACCATGGCACCATCACCACCATCACACAACACACACATGCACACACGCACGCACACACGCACGCACGCACACACACACACACACACACACACACACACACACACACACACACACACACACACACACACACACACACACACACACACACACACACACACACACACAACACAACACAACACAACACACACACACACACACACACACACACACACACACACACACACACACACACACGCGCGCGCGCGCACGCACGCACACACACACACACACACACACACACACACACACACACACACACACACACACACACACACACACACAGAGAGAGAGAGAGAGAGAGAGAGAGAGAGAGAGAGAGAGAGAGAGAGAGAGAGAGAGAGAGAGAGAGTGTGTATTGGCGTCAGTTACCATGGCAGTAGTGCTGATGGGGGTATCTGAAACTGTTGAACTGCGATGAATAAAAAACACAAATAGGGTTCTATGTCTATGTGTAATTGGAATCCCCGCGTGTCGACAGACGAGTAGGTAGGCAGGCCGGCCATTTATCAGAATGGGTTCTCCTTACGTGGGAGCAGAGACTCATCTTTGCCAGCCAATCTTGTTGTATGGGTCAGAAATCTGGGGTCTAGATGCGATAGAAGTGATTGAAAAAGTGCATACCAGGCATATAAGCTATGTTTCGGCGTCTGCCCTAAAACCCCAAACACATGTATGTATGGAGAGCTAGGCAGATATCCCATATACGACAATTCATGCTTGAGAGCAGCGAAATATTGATTGAAACTACTACATATGGGTATCAACAAATTGCCTAAGCAAGCATGATTTAAAGCGCTCAGTATGGAAGAAAATGGAAAATTATGTTGGGCATCTAAACTAGGAAATGTGCTTCAAAACTGCGGATTTGGGTTTCGTGTGGCGAAAGAAAGGCGTCGGAAATGAACGATCTTTTCTGTCACTATTAAGAGGGCGTCTTACAGCAAACTTCATTGATGACTGGTCCACTACAGTTAACAGCAGTGAGGGATTTTCTCTGTGTTCTTCCTTTAAGTCAAATTTCCTTAGCGAACCATATGTTGATAATATGCGAAATAAACATTTTAGATGATACTCAAATTAACACCTCAGATGTATTGTGCACTTTCTTTATTTTTATTATTTTTTTTTTTTGCAGAACTGAGATAGAAAATGAAATTCACTTTGTTTGTAACTGTCCATGCTACAAAGAAAAAAAAACTACGACTTAAATATCTTAGCACAAACCAAATTAATGAGGAATCATTTGGTGATTTAATGAAATGTACTGATGTCATATCCGTGCAAAACGTTGTTCAGTCAATGCAATATGCCATTAAAAAACGTGGGGTAGGGGGGCGGGAGGGGGAATTGGCAAGGATGAAGGGGGGGGGGGGGGGGTAGTAGTAATGTGTGCATGGTGATTCTGATGTTCAGAGATCGGGGTAGAGGGGCTGGGATAGTGGGAAGGCGTGGCTGAGTTTAATTCTCTTGAGTTCGGTTCAAAGCCTTGCCGTGTGTTAAACTCTCAGAAAATAGAGTTTGTGTTATTTGCAGTGTTCATGCTGGATGTAGAAAGAAACTCGTGGAGAGCGTGGCAGCAGAGAGCCCTCAGAAGAGAAGCCCCCTTCAAGGGGTGTTTCGGCCCTTATCTCCTGACACTCTAGGGGGTTGCGCCGCCACACCCGGTTCATGACTCCGGATGTCCCTCTGCTGCCCCCTCTTTTTCCCCCCCCATCTTGGGACGAGCCATGGCTGGGATTCGAACCCATGCCCTTCTGGACATGCTCATTTCCACTTAATGACTCGCGCACTAACCACTGAGTCACAGGGACACCTGATATTTGTAGGAAAGTTAAGCCTTATTAAGTTCACTTTTGTTCCTCCTTGACCAGATCCAACTTGAACACCTCTCTGCCGCTTATGCCATTGCTTTCAGGCTCTGGTTTTTTTTCCCTCCCTGCAACTGAGAGCTGTTTTCATGAGGCTGTATGCAGACGTTCCCACAAACCCCCTAGCTCCAATTTCTGCAGTGAGGACTTTGACCTGATAGCCTTCTCTCCTCAGGCTGTTTGCCAGATCAGCATACTTTTCAGTCTTGTAGATTGAGCTGCCTCCCATTCTGTTCTCATATGGCACCGTGAGCTCGATCATGATCAGCTGCTTGTTGACTGAGAGTGTACTACTATGTCTGGTCTCATGCCACTCTTGCTGATAATCTCTGGGTGACTATTCCATTCTGGGAGGTCTGCTGTGCACTCCCAGTCATCTGCCCCGTCCAGCAGACTCTGCCTGCATGTTCCGAGTGGCACTGTTGTTCTTGGCCATGATTCGCTGCCTCCTGCCGTGAAGAATGTTGCGGGTGCTTTGGAGTCCTGATTTTCCCTTTTGTGGTGTTGGTACTAGCCCAGACTACTTGTACAATCTCTTTGAACACTTGGTTTGTGCCTCCATGTGTACCTTCCTTGAGCCAGGGCTACTTTACATGAGCTTAGGACATGCTCCACTGTTTGTTTTTCATGGCAAAGGGGGCATGAAGGATCGTCTGTTTTTCCCCCCACTTCACCAGGTTTGCATTTGAGGGCAGAAGGTCATATGCAGATCTGAGAATGAAGCTGATCCTGAGAGGGGCCATGTGCCAAATGTCATTCCAAGTGAGACTTCTTTGGAGTGCATTCTCCCACGTTGTCCATTGCCCTTGCTGGCTCTGCTGGACTGCTTTTTTTTGGAGTCTTTTTTGGTCTTCTTCTTTTCTCATCTCCTGAATCATCATGTCTCTTTGGCTTTTCCTTTGGCCTTTGACCACCATTCAGTTTTGGTCATCCCCAGTCCTTGTCTGTTGTCTGTGTGTGTCCTGTTATTTCTCTGATCTTGAGACTTTCTTTTGCAGAATCCATCGCCTCTTGAACTTTCCATTTTCTGCTGTCTTCAGCTGGGGCTTGATTGCTTCTACCACCTTGTCTCCTGAGTCCTCCAGCATGCTTTGAAGTCTGATCTTCCCTGCTTTATATTCCTCCAGGATGGATTTCAGTGGTAGTTTCAGCTTTGCTTGGCGACAGTATAGCGCTATGTCAGTCAGACAGGGTGGGACACCAAACCATTTCCTTGTGAACTTGTTGATTTTGGATTCCACTGCCTCCACTATGCTGGTGCAGATGTCGTATATCATCAGAGGTCATAGGAGCTTTGGTATCAGCATGAACTGCAGACACCAGACCTTGTATTTGCCAGGGAGCCCACACTGGTCAATGGTCTCCAAGCCTTCTTCCGACATCTGTTTGGTTTCTTTTGCTCTTTCGTGTGTCTTTTTCAGCGTATCATCATATCATCTTCCAAGGCTCTTGACTGGCTCTCCTGTTACTGTTGGAATGGCCTGGTTGGCAACACTGAAGACCACAGATTCCGCCACTTTTCCTTTCCTCAGTGAGAGACTCCGTGATTTCTTTGGCTTGAACTTCATTCTGGATGAGGCAACTATGTCGTCCAGCCTCTCCAGCACGTGACGTGTCTCGTCTTCTCTGGATGAAATCACTGTAGTGTCATCCATGAAGGCCTTGAGAGGGGGCATTTGTATCCATCGCCAAGGTCTGTTTGTCTTTGCGTTGCTTGTTGCTGCTTTCAAGATGACTTCCATTGCCAACACGAACAGTATTGGGGAAATTGCACAGCCCATTGCAATGCCCACTTCCAAGTTGATCCAATCTGTTGTGTACTCCTTGGTAGAGAACCGCATTGAGAAGCCATTGAAGTACTTCTTGAGCATGTCGCGGATGTTCTTTGGCACATGGTACATCTCAAGAGCCAACTGTATCATCTCATGGGGTACAGATCCATATGCGTTTGCCATGTCAGCCACACTACGTCCAGGTCTCTCTTTTCTGTTTTTTGCTCTTTGGATTGCGTCCCAGATCATTGTGGCGTGTTCTACACAGCCAGCCACGCCTGGGATGCCACCTTTCTGGACTGACACATCCAAGTACTTGTTTTTTCCATGAGGTACTTGGTCAGCCTTGCTGCCATGACAGAGAAGAAGATTTTCCCTTCGACGTTCAGTAGTGATATTGGCCTGAACTGGCTGATGTCACTTGAGTTTTGCTCTTTGGGGATGTACACACCATCTGCCGTCATCCACTGGCCGCTGATCTTCTGATTTCTCCAAGCTGATCGCAGCAGCCTGTGGAGCCACTCCAGCACCTTGGGACATTTCTTGTACAGCTGGTAAGGTATTCCGTTTGGCCCTGGTGATGATTTGGCTCTGGCTTTGTCGACCACCTTCTTGATTTCCGCCAACGTTGGAGGCTTGTCATTGAACTGTTCCTCAGGGTTGGTTGGCCACACCAGACCTTGAATGTCGAGTGGTGCTTTGCTCTGTGAGTCAGAGTATGTTTTCCTCAGATGCTGCTCAAGAACTCCTTTGTCCACACTTAGGGTCCCAGATTTTGGCTGCTCGAACAGAGTTCTGGCAAACTGGAAGGGGTCTCTGAAGAACGCGCTCTGTGTCTTCTTCTTTTTGCTTTTCCGCTTCCTCGCAGATTCCGCTTTGCTGAGGGCGCTGTGTTTTGCTTTCAGGTCTTCCCAGAGTTTTTTTCAAGCCTTGTTTTTTTCAGCTGGCAGTGCAGGTCTTCATTTGCTTCTTGAGGTTTTTCTTTTGGACCCTGATCTTGTCCATCTCTTCTTGGCGTCTGGATTTCTTTGGAGGTGTTTTCTCTCTTTGGTAGTTTGCTCCATAGGCGTCTCTACATGTGGCATACACAATGTCCCCATATGTGGCTAGTTTGTGTTTCCAGGGTGCTTTTCCCTATCAGTGCATCGAGTCTTTGGACGATTTTTGCATCCAGTTTCTCCCAATCTTCAGTCTCGTTTGCTCGTGGCAGGTGAGTTTCAGGCGCCTGGCATCGAGGGCCTGTGCAAATTCCTCATCCGAACCAACAGCGTGGATGTCCTTGGCACTGTGGTTTAAATCCTGGCCTTGGTCTTCCGACGTCTTATCTGCTGATGCAGTGCGCTGCTGCTCATTCAGATGAGTCTTCACACATCCCATCTTTGTTCTGTGGATCTTCATGCCACGGGTGGTAGCGAAACGCTTTCCACAGACACATGGATATTCCATTGGTCCATGTTCATAGTCCGTTTGGGATTTGCAGTCGTGATTGGTTGAGCACCGATGGATTCATCATTCTCTCCCCCTTTCGGTGAATCCTGGGAGCATCTTTTCCTTTTGTTTTTAGTAGCACACATGTTGAAGGCAAAGTGGGGAGCCAGCCCACAGAGCCCTTGGTTCTGGTCTTTCCCAGTGTCCTCCGGTCTTTCAGCGTGGCAGCAGAGAGTCCTCAGAAGAGAAGCCCCCTTCAAGCGAGTGTTTCGGCCCTTATCTCCTGACACTCTAGGGGGGGGGGGGGGGGGGGTTCATGACACTCCGGTTCATGACTCCGGATGCCCCTCTGCTGCCCCTTTTTTTTTTTTCCCATCTTGGGACGAGCCATGGCTGGGATTCGAACCCATGCCCTTCTGGACATGCTCATTTCCACTTAATGACTCGCGCACTAACCACTGAGCCACAGGGACACCTGATATTTGTAGGAAAGTTAAGCCTTATGAAGTTCACTTTTGTTCCTCCTTGACCAGATCCAACTTGAACACCTCTCTGCCGCTTCTGCCATTGCTTTCAGGGCTCTGGTTTTTCCCTCCCTGCAACTGAGAGCTGTTTCATGAGGCTGTATGCAGACGTTCCTACAAACCCCCTAGCTCCAATTTTTGCAGTGAGGACTTTGACCTGATAGCCTTCTCTCCTCAGGCTGTTTGCATCAGCATACTTTTCAGTCTTGTAGATTTGAGCTGCCTCCATTCTGTTCTCATATGCACCGTGAGCTCGATCATGATCAGCTGCTTGGTTGACTGAGAGTGTACTACTATGTCTGGTCTCATGCCACTCTTGCTGATAATCTCTGGGTGACTATTCCATTCTGGGAGGTCTGCTGTGCACTCCCAGTCATCTGCCCCGTCCAGCAGACTCTGCCTGCATGTTCCGAGTGGCACTGTTGTTCTTGGCCATGATTCGCTGCCTCCTGCCGTGAAGGTTCTGCAGAGACTGTTGGTACCCTGATGGCCCCAGATGTCCGCAGTGCCTTCTCTCAAGAGCAGCATGTTCCTCCTAGCTGACCGTGTCCATTTTGCAACAGTTGGAGTTGGTTTTCACAGTGACCGGTTCATCTTCCCTACAACAGTTGGAATTAGTTTTCAGAGTGACCGGTTCACCTTCCTTACAACAGTTGGAGTTGGTTTTCACAGTGACCGGTTCATCTTCCTTACAACAGTTGGAGTTGGTTTTCACAGTGACCGGTTCACCTTCCTTACAACAGTTGGAGTTGGTTTTCACAGTGACTGGTTCACCTTCCTTACAACAGTTGGAGCTGGTTTTCACAGTGACCGGTTCATCTTCCTTACAACAGTTCGAGTTGGTTTTCACACAGTGACCGGTTCACCTTCCTTACAAACAGTTCGAGTTGGTTTTCACAGTGACCGGTTCACCTTCCTTACAACAGTTCGAGTTGGTTTTCACAGTGACCGGTTCACCTTCCTTACAACAGTTGGAGCTGGTTTTCACAGTGATTCGTTCACCTTCCTTACAACAGTTGGAGCTGGTTTTCACAGTGATTGGTTCATCTTCCTTACAACAGTTGGAGTTGGTTTTCACAGTGATTGGTTCACCTTCCTTACAAC
Organism: Conus betulinus; assembly: GCA_016801955.1. Taxonomy (NCBI): domain Eukaryota; kingdom Metazoa; phylum Mollusca; class Gastropoda; order Neogastropoda; family Conidae; genus Conus; species Conus betulinus. The sequence goes on along the minus strand of JADBJO010004415.1, from coordinate 27,332 downwards.
AGCTGGAGTTGGTTTCACAGTGATTGGTTCACCTTCCTTACAACAGCTGGAGTTGGTTTTCACAGTGATTGGTTCACCTTCCTTACAACAGTTGAGAGCTGGTTTTCACAGTGATTGGTTCATCTTCCTTACAACAGATGGAGCTGGTTTTCACAGTGACTAGTTCACCTTCCTTACAACAGTTGGAGTTGGTTTTCACAGTGATTGGTGGTTCATCTTCCTTACAACAGCTGGAGTTGGTTTTCACAGTGACCGGTTCATCTTCCTTACAACAGTTGGAGCTGGTTTTCACAGTGATTGGTTCATCTTCCTTGCAACAGTTGGAGCTGGTTTTCACAGTGATTGGTTCATCTTCGTTGAACAGTTGGAGCTGGTTTTCACAGTGATTGGTTCATCTTCCTTGCAACAGTTGGAGCTGGTTTTCACAGTGATTGGTTCATCTTCCTTGCAACAGTTGGAGCTGGTTTTCACAGTGATTGGTTCATCTTCCTTGCAACAGTTGGAGCTGGTTTTCACAGTGATTGGTTCATCTTCCTTACAATAGTTGGAGCTGGTTTTCACAGTGATTGGTTCATCTTCCTTACAACAGTTGGAGCTGGTTTTCACAGTGATTGGTTCATCTTCCTTACAGCAGTTGGAGCTGGCTTTCACAGTGATTGGTTCATCTTCCTTACAGCAGTTGGAGCTGGCTTTCACAGTGATTGGTTCATCTTCCTTACAACAGTTGGAGCTGGTTTTCACAGTGATTGGTTCATCTTCCTTACAACAGCTGGAGCTGGTTTTCACAGTGATTGGTTCATCTTCCTTACAACAGTTGGAGCTGGTTTTCACAGTGATTGGTTCATCTTCCTTACAACAGCTGGAGTTGGTTTTCACAGTGATTGGTTCATCTTCCTTATTACAGTTGGAGTTGGTTTTCACAGTGATTGGTTCATCTTCCTTACAACAGCTGGAGTTGGTTTTCACAGTGATTGGTTCATCTTCCTTACAACAGCTGGAGTTGGTTTTCACAGTAATTGGTTCATCTTCCTTACAACAGCTGGAGTTGGTTTTCACAGTGACTGGTTCATCTTCCTAACAACAGCTGGAGTTGGTTTTCACAATGATCGGTTCATCTTCCTTACGCATGTCATTTATGGACTTTAACCACGGATCCGGATTTGAAGAATCCAAGCCACAGAAAGGGAGTGTTGCTGTGTGTGATACCAAACATCTGACATATAGTTCCTATTACAAACGAACAAGTGAGTCAAACTACCAAGCAGCACATCGGATCATTTGAAGACCTGTGACGTAAGTTCAGAAAAGAATACCGTCTTGGTATGACCAAGTAACCAAATACCGTGGCCTTGGTAGCACACTCCTCATGAGACTGTTGAAGTGTGCGTGTGTGTGTGTGGGGGGGGGAGGGGGGGAGGGGTACTACAGGAAAGACACAAACACAGATTGACAGCATGTCAATGTTTATAGTTTCAGTTTCACCAAGGAGGTGTCACTGCATGCGGACTAGTCCATAATACACTGCTACACCACATCCGCTAAGTTTGGAGACCACACTATGCATGACTTTAAGCTGCGGATAAATTAATTAACAGCTAAGATGAGAGAATTGAAGAAGAAGGTCTTGTGGCTACGACTTAGCAGATGTCTGACCGACAGCATTAGCCCAATGCGCTGGTCAGACCATGAGTGCCAAGTTAACATTGTATTGTGTGTGTGTGTGTGTGTGTGTGTGTGTGTGTGTGTGTGTGTGTGTGTGTGTGGTGAATGGACACGTGTGTGTGTGTCACAAGCACTCCACTGGCTTTCATCCACAAGCGAGTTTCAAACTCAACAAGCCATGATACTGACTGACTCCATGAATCTATTTCAGAGAGTGAACAGTGAAATGGGAAGTCCTGCTTGGAATGAACTGATGCGCAGCCTTCCAGTGGAGAGACCCATATAGATGTACTGCCCTGGATAGCTGGAGTTAAAGGAAACTAGAGAGCAGACACACTGGCTGGCAAGGCAACGATAAGAACTGGATTACAGCTTGGCCAATCTGATGTGATAAGAAATCTGAAGAATGACTTAAGTTTTATTCCCCTGTCCATTGATTTCTTGAACCGAGAAGATGTTTAATTGAAATCCAAATTCCTCTATATGAATGTATGTCATATGTGAGAAAATGGGTAATGTGGCTAAATTATTGTTTTATTTGCTGTGAATGTGTGTGACCACAAATTAATTTCTCAATTGAGATAATAAAGTTTACTTGACTTGACTTGACTTGAACCAAACATTGGAATCATCTCAAGGCTGACACTGCAATGTTCACAAGGACGGCATTTGCATAAAACCTCCAAGCTCTGGCGTACAGCCATCAGAACTGACAGAAGCTGGTAAACTGGGCGTCAGTGCGGGGTCCAATTGACTCACCGCAGAAAGCAGATGTCTTTCAGGGATTCTGCTGTCTCCTATGAGGACGACCTGAGCTGATCAAAGCACTGCCGCCAACTCTGTATGAGCAGACACTGGATGCCCCATGGCACTTCACCACTGAACGAATGAAAAACACAGGGACGTTTCATGGCTAGTAGTAAGCGAGAGCTGAGCACAGAGAGAGAGAGAGAGAGAGAGAGAGAGAGAGAGAGAGAGAGAGAGAGAGAGAGAGAGAGAGAGAGAGGAGAGAGAGGAGAGAGAGGGAGAGAGAGAGAGAGCGAGAGAGAGAGATAGAGAGAGAGAGAGAGAGAGAGAGAAGAGAGAGAGAGAGAGAGAGATTCTTTATTTCATCAAGGCAAACATACTAGCTTAGTGGGACGTATTTCATACTAGCCATTACTATTGTACTAAACTTGTACTAAATGATATAACTCAAGCATCAAACATGATGACATGTTTAAATGGAGACTCTGTCAAACAACGACAGCAACGACAGCAACCGAAAAATAAGCGCTAATGTCAACTGTGAACACACACACACACACACACACACACACACACACACACACACACACACACACACACACACACACACACACACACATTTGGCAGAATCAATTTGATGAGCAAGGGAGGAAGGGGAAGAAAGAACAGTTATTGACAGGTGAAGAGGGATGTTTTAAGAGATGCCTTGAAGGAAGACACAGAGTTGGAACCACGCCAAGACATTGGGAGTTTACCGTAACACCTGAGCGGAAACGAGGTGGTAAAACAGACGCATGTTTAGGTGTGACAGCTTGGTTGTCTCTACTCAGATGTCTGGGGAGGGGGGGGGGGGGGGGAAGCTGGGTGGCAGTGAGACAGCACCTAGGTGGCAGCCAGTGGTGAGGTGGTAGGCAGGCTGAAGCAATGACGTCAGCCGTGCTGCACGAGGCCCGGGGACGATGTCATGGTGATGGGTATTGACTCGAAGGCAGAGCGCCTCCAAACAATTCCCTGATACCACTCCTTGTAAACAGGTGCGTAGGTAGGCCAAATGAGAGAGAGAGAGAGAGAGAGAGAGAGAGAGAGAGAGAGAGAGAGAGAGAGAGAGAGAGAGAGAGAGAGGGAGAGAGAGAGAGAGAGAGAGAGAGAGAGAATAGGACTAGAGAGAAAGAAAGAAAGAAAGAGAAAGAGAGAGAGGGAAAGAGACAGACAGACAGAGAGACAGACAGACCGAGGAGTGTGAGCTCAAAATAACAATAGACAGAGACAGAGTCAGTGAGAGAAATGAAGGAGAAAAAAAAACAAGGCTTCGGATTATAAACGAGAGAGAAGAGAGAGAGAGAGAGAGAGAGAGAGAGAGAGAGAGAGAGAGAGAGAGAGAGAGAGAGAGAGAGCAAACGAACAAACGAAGTGTTTGAACATTGGCGATAGGCTATGGGAGGCAAGGAAGGGAGGTGGAAATATTAGTAGTGGGCACACACACACACACACACACACACACATCCGCACACGCACACACATGAGCCCGTGCCCTCACATCCGTACAAAATGTATCCATTCACTAGACACACATACCAGAAAAAAAGAAAGACAATCAATGTGAGGTAGGCGCTCAAGGTCTGACCAGCGCACTGGGCTAATGCTGTAGGTCAGTCACCTGCTAAGTCGTAGCCACGAGACCCTCTTCAATTCTCTCATCTTAGTTGTTGATTCATTGATTCATCAGCCTAAAAGCATGTGCAGGTGGTCTCCAAACTCAGCGGATGTGGTAAAGTAGCGTGTATGGGCGAGTCCGCACACAGTGACACCTCTTTGATGAAACCGACACTGAAACTGGTGGGATATAGAGGGTACAAAGGAAGGAGAGGGGGTCAGGGTTAGGTTATGCCGAGGGACATCATACACTGGGAAAAGGGCAATCCGTGCTATTGTGCATAGGAAGTGAAGGAAACCGTAGGCTTGAACACACATTGAGTACAGCGTTCAAGCATCGATTCCAACTGTATTTATATTCAATACGCTCACTCATAAAATGGGAGTCAATTTGAAGGCAATCGAGAGAGAGAGAGAGAGAGAGAGAGAGAGAGAGAGAGAGAGAGAGAGAGAGAGAGAGAGAGAGAGAGAGAGAGACTGAAATGAAATGCAAAGACCACCAACCTATGTACAATGAGGTCAAGAACAAAAGTAGAAAACACGTGCGCTCCGCGCATATAATGAAAATTATGAAAGAAAAATTTGCATAACAAAAATTTATGTTCTTCCTGATATTACTCGGGCATTTGTGTGTTAAATAATAGCGGTTCTTCTCTTCGTTTCAGTGCTTGAAAATGAACACAGCTACACAGCGAGTTACAATTCTCTTTTCATTTTGCAGTAAAATAAGTAATGACACTTGATCAACAACATTTCTAGTATAAGGCAAAATGTATTGATCTTTCAATCTTTATAGGATGGACAAACAATTCAAAATGTATTTCGTACTCGATTTGATGACAGAATGGACCGTTTTTGGAGTTTAGTGTATATCTTTGGTGGACATTCAAATCACGAACACCAAGTCGAAATTTCACAAACACTTTGCGAAGTCGAAAACTCACAAACACTTTGCGAAATTTAGGAGTTGTAAAAATCAGTTGAATATTTTCTCAGCCTGCCATAAGGATTTGAAGGAAGATATGTTGAATATCTGTCACTATTAAGTATTTGCTAGAGAGAGAGAGAGAGAGAGAGAGAGAGAGAGAGAGAGAGAGAGAGAGAGAGAGAGAGAGAGTGGCAGTGACAATGCTTTATTGACAATAGTTAAAACAACCTTTATGCCAAGGGAGTGCATGCACAATTTCCACTTAGTGTTGCCAAACTCTGCCAACAATAGAAATGCGTGTCAAAAAGAAGCGTACACATAGAAATCAATTGAACAACACTAACAACTAGAAAATGAAGAAAAAGACCAACAATAGAAATGCGAGTCGAAAAGAAGCGTACACACAGAAAACAATTGAACAATACTAACAACTAAAAAAATGAAGAAAAAGACCATTCATCAACTACATTCTCATCAAAATAAACCACTTAATGCATAATCATGATTGACAAAGACAGCCTACATGTTAAGTTTGTTTTCTTTCAAAATCGAAAAGCTTCCGCCACAAACGTAGCAAAAGAGTTTACAATGTCTACATTTTCAGAGGTTAAAATACCAAAGAGTTTTTGAGTTGGACCGAATTGAGAGAGAGAGAGAGAGAGAGAGAGAGAGAGAGAGAGAGAGAGAGAGAGAGAGAGAGAGAGAGAGAGTGGGGGGTGGGGGGGGGGGGGGAGGGGGAGACAGACAGAGACGGAGACAGAGACAGAGAAAGACACAGAGATATAGATAATTCACAGGATGGGAAAACGAGATTAAAATAATAAGTAGGTCAGTGATATTTCGCAGTGCCCGCCGACAATAAACAACGTGCCAGACAGAAATAATATATAGATAAAACAAAAGGCGTGCACTATGAAAATAACTGTCAGTGTGAGGGGTGTTACAACTTAAAATGGAGACAAGAGAAGAGGAACTTTTGCAAAAGACATCATAGCAATCATGACGAGTTGCAAGCCTTTTTACTTATCGCTTTTAGATCTCTGTATTTTTGGTCAACGTAGTGCTATTGTTGATTTGTTTAAATCATTTGGAAAGCGAGCGCATGCCTAATTGTTCATTTTTTTTTTTTCGATCGATTGGAAATGGGATAGGAAAATTCGAATTTATGTTAGAATGTTCACCAGGTCTCTGTAAGAGTGCAGCAGTGCAGTACCGAAGGTTCGAGAATGTTGTTGAAGCTGATTGATTCACATTCGCCTTAGCTTGTCGTGATTTATGGGTTGAACTTTACCTATATGCTGTATATTCTACAAAAGAAAAA
>JADBJO010004415.1:8521-16021 GCA_016801955.1 Conus betulinus | reverse complement strand
AGACAGACATAAGATCTGATACTGACTACTCAAAAGAAGCAAGAAATGAAAATAAGTTACAGACTGTAGCACGTTATGTCTGAATTATTTGAAGACTCCAATATCACCCCGAAAAGTGTTGCCCCCATGATGAATGTCACACCTATTCCTCCTTGGGAATTAACGAAAGGTAGTTTTGACATTGATTACACAGATATACTAAAAGATGACATCAATATATTTTAAGTACAACAGTTCAAACATGTATCTGAAGCTTATTCTGATCATCTTAAGGTTTGTACTGACGGTTCTGTGCTAGAAGATCATCATGCCGGCTCTCTTCCTAACTCCGGAAATCATAGAATGTATTTTGCCTGTTTCTAATGTTAAGTTATTTTAGGATCTGTTAAATCTGTTCAACCTTTCAATACTTAGATAAGCTAGTTATTTCTTGTGTAGTCCTATTGATCGTTTCTCTATATCTCCATCTCTCTCTGCCTCTCTCTGTCTCTGTCTGTCTGTCTGTCTTTCTCTCTCTCTCTCTCTCTCTCTCTCTCTCTCTCTCTCTCTCTCTCTCTCTCTCTCTCTCTTCTCTTTTTCTTTCCCAGTTTTTTGTTGTTGTTAAAATTTAAAAAAAAAAATAACGTTTTGCGGTTTTTGATGCTAGAGTCTAAAATTGACACCATGAAAAGACTTAAGATAAAATAACTAACACACACACACACACACACACACCGTTCATTCCATGAAACCGGACCCTAAAAAGAAAAAAAAAAAGAGCGATCGCCATAGGTTTGAGTTCGAAATCGATGGATTTTGAGCAGAGTGAAGATGGGTCAAGTCTGGTGTTACAATTTAAAAGGGAGACAAGAGAGGGGGAACTTTTGTGAAAGACGTCATAGCAACAATGACGCGTTGCAAGCCTCTCTTTTACTTACCGCTTTCAGATCTTTGTATTTTCGGTCAGTGTAGTGCTCGTTTGGAAAGTGAATGTATGCCTAATTGTTCAGTATTGTTTTTGGATCGATTGATAATGCGATTGGAATATTCAAGATTATGTTAGAATGTTCACCAGGTTTCCGTAAGTTGCTAGTGCTTTGCCGAAGGTTCGAGAATGTTGTAGAAGCTGACCGAATTACATTTGCATACGGTCGTCGCGATTTCATTGGTTAAGCTTACTGATATGCAGAATATTCAAGAAAAGAATAATCAGTAGGTTCGAGAATATTCTTTCGTTATCATACAAAAGAATGAGAGCTGTGCAACTGAGAGAGAGACACACAGACAGAGAGAGAGAGAGAGAGAGAGAGAGAGAGAGAGAGAGAGAGAGAGAGATTTATTGAAGAGTTCTAGTCTAGAAATGTTCGAGTCTTCATTGAGTTTGAGTCTAGTCGACGAGAAGCTGCCATTAGTAGAATATTCGCTGCTGCATGTACGATTGAGTTCCTGTACGACTTATTGAACCTGAAGGTCAGTGGATTGTTTTTTGTTCCTATATTCTTCAACGTTTGTAAATAAAAGGATCCTCTTCGTTTCAATACCGCCTGGTGTATTTTGTCGTCTGATAACTGGCTGCCTACCTGGGTAGTGCCAACTGAAGAGTTGCCAGCTGGCGCTTCATTCAGTCGTTTCCCGTGTCATCCAGTCAATATCGTTCAATATCGTGCACTCCATTTCCTTACTTCCTTCATTCTTTCCATTTCTCACGCAGGGTGCATGCTATGTGTCACGTGTCATCCATACCAACGGCCAAACTGGCCTTTCCCGAAAGTTGGTGATGGGTTTTGACGTGTGTGCAAGATGTTATGCGTGCGTTCACACACGGAATCTCGGTTTATAGTCTCATTCAAAGGACTGTATGGAAAATGGAGTCAGAACCAATGTTAACTCCGAGAGAAAGATCCCCCTGTACTGAAACGGCCTGGCGGAGATTCGAACCTGCAACCCCAGGATCACAAAGATTACGAGTCCGGCGCTCTACCACTGAGCTAATCCGACCACAGATGATTGTACTGAGCCGTTTAGAGATTGAGCAAAAATGCATATGATGAACACGTAGATTTTCTTTTTTTTTTCCATGTGCAAAACCTTCTCCTCGACATTGTTGACAAGTATTGTGCTACTCGTGAGAGTGATGAGAAAGCTGGCCAGGCGATGCTGGAATGCAATGGACCCCCCCCCCCCCCCCCCCCCCCTCCCAGCCTGACCAGACGATGCTGGAATGGCTGCAAAAGGCCAAACGCCAGGAGGCTGAGTCATCTGCCGGCTATTGATCAGGACAGTATCGGCCCCGGTGTTGATGCTGACCTGGATGACTCACATCTGACAGACAGGCCAATTCACAACTCTCTGTGGAGTCGTGGACAGAATGAATGTCAACAGATTCTCTCAGACCCATGGATAAATACCGACACGTTTTGCATAGTTTCAGTTTCAGTTTCAGTTTCATCAAAGGAGGCGTCAGTGCGCGCGGAATAGTCCATACACCCTACTACACCAATCATGCTAAGTTTGGAGACCACAATACGCATGATTTTTTAAGTTGATGGATCAATAAATTAAGAACTAAGATGAGAGAATTGAAGAAGAGGGTCTCGTGGCTACGACTTAGCAGGTGTCTGACCTACAGCATTAGCCCAATGCGCTGGTCAGACCTTGAGTGCCTACCTCACATTGGTTGTCTTTTTTTTTTTCTTTTTTTTTTTTCTTCTTTTTGTGCATAGTTAAACACTACTCACTCCCGGGAATGACAATTGCAATAAATGTATTATGCATGATAGAGGAAAAAGTGGCCCATGTTTTGCACGAGAACAACAGACAATACATAGTGTCATAGGGTTTCACATTCTCTGCACAGCACTGTGGACAATACTCTAGATACAACCTGTCAGATGTGACATAAATCACATGTCCCCCATGAGGATGATTAGAACACAAGGAAGCGTCACTGCGTGCAGACTCGTCCATATACGCTACCACACCACATCTGCTAAGTTTGGAGACCACACTATGCATGGTTTTATAAGTTGATGGATCTATGAATTAACAACTGAGATGAGAGAATTGAAGAAGACGGTCTCCTTTCTACACACATATTGTGGGCAATACTCCAGATACAATGTGTCAGATGTGACATAAATCACATGTCCCCATGTAACGTGTCATCCATACTATCGGCCAAACTGGGCTTCTCTTCCGAGTAGTTGTGATGGGATTGGACGCGTGTGCAAGATGTTGTGCGTGCGTTACACCTACAGAATCCTCGGTTTATAGTCTCATTCGATGGACTGATCCTCAAAAAAAACAAAAAAAAAAAAAAAAAAAAAATTAATCAACTTTTTCAAATTTGAAGAAGAAGAAAAAAAAAAACCAGATCTGACGTGTGTGCAGGAAGAAAGTAAAAGTGTTGATGAGAATGAAAGCAGTCTTCATGAGAATGGAACCAGTCTTGATGAGAATGGAACAAGTGTGATGAGAATGGAACCAGTCTTGATGAGAATGGAACAAGTGTTGATGAGAATGGAACAAGCGTTGATGAGAATGGAACAAGCGTTGATGAGAATGGAACAAGTCTTAATGAGAATGGAACAAGTGTTGATGAGAATGGAACAAGACTTGATGAGAATGGAACAAGTGTTGATGAGAATGGAACCAGTCTTGATGAGAATGGAACCAGTGTCGATGAGAATGGAACAAGTGTTGATGAGAATGGAACCAGTGTTGATGAGAATGGAACCAGTCTTCATGAGAATGGAACCAGTCTTCATGAGAATGGAACAAGTGTTGACGAGAATGGAACCAGTCTTGATGAGAATGGAACCAGTCTTGATGAGACTGGAACCAGTCTTGATGATAGAATGGAACAAGTGTTGATGAGAATGGAACAAGTGTTGATGAGAATGGAACAAGTGTTGATGTGAATGGAACCAGTCTGATAAGAATGGAGCCAGTCTGATAAGAATGAAACCAGTCTGATAAGAATGGAACCAGTCTGACAAGAATGGAACCAGTCTGATAAGAACGGAACAAGTGTTGATGAGGATGGAACCAGTCTGATAAGAATGGAACCAGTCTGATAAGAATGGAGCCAGTCTGATAAGAATGGAACCAGTCTGATAAGAATGGAACCAGTCTGATAGAACGGAACAAGTGTTGATGAGGATGGAACCAGTCTGATAAGAATGGAATTAGTCTGATGAGAGAATGGAAACAGTCTGATAAGAATGGAACCAGTCTGATAAGAATGGAACCAGTCTGATAAGAATGGAACAAGTGTTGATAAGAAATGGAACCAGTCTGATAAGAATGGAACAAGTGTTGATGAGAAATGGAACCAGTCTGATAAGAATGGAACCAGTCTGATAAGAATGGAACCAGTCTGATAAGCATGGAACGAGTGTTGTTCAGATCGAGAATGGAAGCAGTCTTAGCAAAAGAGCTATCAGTAAATGTCTGTATACAGATTTGAGGCACCCCGCACTCTAGACCTTGGAATGTTTCGTGGAGAACAATATGTCTTCGTATATGGCATTTCGTTTAGACATATTCCTCTCTTATACGTACACATGTACAGTAGTAAGAAATAGGAAAGCCTCTAGCAGATACACATGTACAGTAGTAAGAAATAGAAAAGCCTCTAGCAGACTACCTTCTAAAATGTCACTACTAATTGGTTTCTACACAACAGATAACATTCTGTCTAACCAGCTGGCATTTGCAATGCAGTTTACAGAATTCAGGAAATCAGGAAGCTGACATACAATCACGTTAATGAATAGGTTTTCAAAAACAAAAAAAAAAGACACCTGTAGTCTCAGCTTAATTAAGTTTCTTTCCATTTGAAATTATCAGTTCGATGCATACAAAACAGGTTTTGTCTTCAGAGGCTGGAAATAAAAAAGTAAACATTTTCCTATTTCTATTCCGCCGTCATTGCTTGCTTTTGGCGTGAACCAGAAACATTCTCTAAATGGTAGATAAAAGCAGTCTCACTTTCCTTCATTCAACGGACGAGATATATTATTCCAATAGTTGGGACGGACTTTTCTGTGCATTCCCCGAAACTCTGATAAAACAGGTGAAAGACTGGGATAGATAAAAGAACAGAATCGATTTATTCTAAATCGTTAGAAACTTTATGATTTATAGACAATATGTAATGTGTCTTGTGATAAGAAACACAAAACTTATGCGAAAGTTTAGGTCTGTTGTCTATCCAGTATCTGGATATTTCACAGACTAATATTCTACATCATTTTTTTCTTTTTCGGGGAGGGGGGGGGGGGGGGATGGGATATGCAAAAAAAAGCTATCCGGAAAGAAAGAAAGAAAGAAAAGAAAGAGAGAGAAGAAGAAGAAGAAGAAGAAGAAGACATAAAAAAGAAGACATAAAGAAAGAAAGAACGAAAGAAGAAATTGAAAACCAGTGTTGATGGTTACTGGGGGAAAAAAGCAGAAGAGACGTTCATTTGTCTTTGAGACTTGGTGCTATTGTCTCAACCACTAGACTTTGGTACGTGGTTGCCCCCCCCCCCCCCCCTGCCCCTCACCACACACACACACACACACACACACACACACACACACACACACACACACACACACACACAAAGGTAGCCTGAGAGGTAGTCGGTTGTGTGCCGAAGGAAGAATTATCGACCATAGCACTATGAAGTGACTGATAAACGGGCATATCCAAGAGGACTCCACCCAAGCCGCCTTTTTGCCGTCTACAAAACCCTATCGACCGTAAAGAAAGCGGTGACGACATGCTGTGGAAGACTATACCCTGAGACCTTTAGCCGTCCTGAAGGCCACCCAGGTCCCCAAGCACTCGTAGGACACCTGATCGTCTCCCCTGGATCACGCCAAAGGCACATGATAATCTATTCTGTGTCTTTGCCAACGACTAGACATCGACGAGATCGAGACTTTTGTGGCCACAAAGAGAGAGAGAGAGAGAGAGAGAGAGAGAGAGAGAGAGAGAGAGAGAGAGAGAGAGAGAGAGATGAGAGGAGTTGGGATGATGATGATGATGAGATGATGATGATGATGATGATTTCCAAGGGTAACAGATAAGCAAAAACACATGCTTTTTTTTTTTCCAGCTTTTGCCCCGCTAAGGGACTAACTAATCATGACTAGCGACTAAAACTTCCAAAACTGTTAACAAACGTACATATCTCCACAAATACATTAGGAAGTTGGTGAGTTGTTCCTCCGTTTACATTGAAGCGTAGATGAAATTAAAGGGGGGAAAACGATTGAAACAACAAACAAGAATAACGAAATTGATTTTAAAGAAGAAAAAAAATCAGCACACACACAGAATAAGCGATCCTCCTATTAGTTATCGGAGAGAGAGAGAGAGAGAGAGAGAGAGAGAGAGAGATAGAGAGAGAGAGAGAGAGAGAGAGAGAGAGAGAGAGGATTACATTCCTTTTGTAATTTATTAACATACAACAAGCTGCTAAGGATGATAATTAGACAACTACAACTCATCAAGTTTTCTTTTTTACTTTTCTTCTTCTTCTTTTTTTTTTTTTTTTTTTTTTACATTTTCGTGAGAGAGAGAGAGAGAGAGAGAGAGAGAGAGAGAGAGAGAGAGAGAGAGAGAGAGAGAGAGAGAGAGAGAGAGAGGATTACATTCCTTTTGTGATTTATTAACATACAACAAGCTGCTAAGGATGATAATAAAACATTTCCCTCTTCCTTTCCTGCAAACAAATAGTACACTTTCATTCCTAGTGTGTATCAAATCCAAAGTTAACAAAAACAAATAAATTTCGTAACATTTCGTTATGTCCTCACCTCACGCACAGGAGTAATGCAGTAAAGTTAAAAAACAACACAAACAAAACACACACACACAACACAAACACACACACACACAAACACACCTTAAGACTGACTCGACCATCCACTCAATCAAATGATGACATTGTATTTTACCGATCTCTTCAACTTGGAAAAAAAAAAAAAAAAAAAAAAAGACTGACTCGACCATCCACTCAAATAAATGATGTCATTGTATTTTACTGATCTCTTCCACATGCGATGAATGATAATATTTCATTCAGATATCTCTTATAATGTATTATCTTAAATTTCACTATCCTTCATCTGCCTAATTTTCAATGCTTCCGCGATGAATTTCGCAACTGATTTAATTACAAGTTCATCATCTGATGATAACACGCCAGCGACATTTTGTCTTTTCGCTATATCTAACTGGAAAAAAAAAATGAACAATTTGTCCGCACTTCATTATAAGCTGTACAGTGGAACAGAAAGTGTTCTTCGTCATCATCAATAATATGTCTACATGCAGGACAAGGAGATTCTGTGGATGTTTCACATTCAAACCATCTTTTGTTCGCATTAAAACCTAAAGTTCTCAACCTAAATCTTGCGTAATTTATTCGTGCCATCTATCTGTTATGACATTGAGAAACTTTTCAGGATGGAACATTCTTAAATGAGAAAAACCAGCGATATTTTTCTTTACTTTCCATATCTGAG
>JADBJO010004414.1:183926-196426 GCA_016801955.1 Conus betulinus | reverse complement strand
GACGCGTTTGTGACTGGAGCTAACACTTAATGTCACTGTGTGAACTTTGAGTGGGCTTATGGATTCTATTACAGTATGAATAGAGTTTTTGACTGGTGTCAGGAGGTTGACAATCTTTCGTCTGAGGGACAAAAAAAGAACATACGCACGTTCAATACGATCCTCTCCCGTTTAAACCCCTCACTCTTTCTTGACTATCAACGGTATGTTAGGCGTTCCCCAGTCCTCTATAGCATAAGGCAATTCTGATTCGGGAGCTGGAGGTTTAAAACTCCATGTGCACCTTTGCTCCCCTCTCCTGATCCCATCACCAGGGGCCCTATTCACCAGCCTGGCGCTCCTTATTCTGTTCTTAGAGGTCATGGGTGGTAGCTCTGCCCGTACGTTTGGCTTCTATGTTCGCTGGCCTTTTCCGTGGCATTGCACAGCAGGAGAGAAGGCGCTGGCATGAAGACAGACGTTTCCACAAACCAGCAGTCATGTATAACAGCCCTGTCTCCCCTCGTCAGCCGTCTCACAGGGAAAACACACTATAGCACTACGTACTGATGCTCAGGCTCCATGATTGATTCTCTTCAGATCGTTTTCTGCTCGCTCGAGAGTATGTATACATGTGTGCGTGTGTGCGTGCGTGCAAAAGTGTGTGCGTGCGTGCAAAAGTGTGTGTGTGTGTGTGTGTGTGTGTGTGTGTGTGTGTGTGTGTGTGTGTGTGGTGTGTGTGTGTGTGTGTGTGTTGTGTGTGTGTGTGTGTGTGTGTGTGTGTGTGTGTGTGTGTTGTGTGTGTGTGTGTGGTGTGTGTGTGTGTGTGTGTGTGTGTGTGTGAATGTGCGTATGTTTGTGTGTGTGTGTGTGTGGTGTGTGTGTGTGTGTGTGCGCACGGGCGCGCGCGCGCGCGCGCGCGCGCGCGCGTGTGTGTGTGTGTGTGTGTGTGTGTGTGTTGTGGTGTGTGTGTGTGTGCGCGTGTGTGTGTGTGTGTGTGCGTGTGTGTGTGTGTATGTGTGTGTGTGCGTGTGTGTGGTGTGTGTGTGTGTGGTGTGTGTGTGCGTGTGCGTGTGTGTGTGAATGTTGTGGATGTGTGTGTGTGTGTGTGTGTGTGTGTGTGTGTGTGTGTGTGTGGTGTGTGGTGTGTGTGTGAGAGAGAGAGAGAGAGAGAGAGAAGAGAGAGAGAGAGAGAGAGAGAGGAGATATGTTCACGCATTTCGGTTTGATATGTGTATGCCAGGCTTCTCTTTAGATTAGGTTCCTTGGAATTTTGTTTTCTTATCATCATCATTATCACTTTTATCATAATTATTGTTATTATTGTTATCATTATTATTGTTGTTATCATTATTATCAATGTTCTATACACACCTAACAACACAGTAAGACACAGACATAAATGTTCCATACACACCTAACAACACAGTAAGACACAGACATCAATGTTCCATACACACCTAACAACGCAGCAAGACACAGAGATCAATGTCCCCAACACACCTAACAAGACAGTAAGGACACAGACATCAATGTTGCCATACACACCTAACAACATAGCAAGACACACAGACATCAATGTTCCATACACACCTAACACGCAGCAAGACACAGAGATCAGTGTTCCAAACACACCTAACAAGACAGTAAGACACAGACATCAATGTTCCATACAACCTAACAACGCAGCAAGACACAGAGATCAATGTTCCATACACACCTAACAACACAGTAAAGACACAGACACCAGTGTTCCATACACACCTAACAACACAGTAAGACACAGAGATCAATGTTCCATACACACCTAACAACACAGCAAGACACAGAGATCAATGTTCAATACACATCTAACAAGACAGCAAGTCACAGACATCAATGTTCATACACACCTAACAACGCAGCAAGTCACAGAGATTAATGTTCCATACACACCTAACAACACAGTAAGACACAAAGATCAATGTTCTATACACACCTAACCAACACAGTAAGACACAGAGATCAATGTTCCATACACACCTAACAACACATTAAGACACAGAGATCAATGTTCCATACACACCTAACAACACAGTAAGACACAGACACCAATGTTACATACACACCTAAAACACACCAATAAGACACAGATATCAATGTTCCATACACACCTAACAACGTAGCAAGACACAGAGAGCAATGTTCCATACACACCTAACAGAGACAGTAAGTCACAGACATCAATGTTCCATACACACCTAACAACGCAGCAAGACACAGAGATCAATGTTCCATACACACCTAACAACACAGTGAGACACAGACCACCAGTTGTTCCCATACAAACCTAACAAGACAGGAGAGATACAGAGATCAATGTTCCATACACACCTAACAGCGCAGTAAGACACACAACCATGAATGTTCCTTACACATCTAACAACGCTGTAAGAGACACGGTCATCAATGTTCCATACACACCTAATAACTTAGTAAGATACACAGTCATGAATGTTCCATACACACCTAACAACGCAGTAAGACACAGAGATCAAACATTCCATTTACACCTTACAAAAAAAAAAGGGCACAACCAATGTTAGGTATGCAGGCATCTACTAAATCGTAGTCACGAGACCCTCTTCTTCCATTCTCTCAGCTTAGTTGTTAATTCATTTATACATTAGCTTAAAAATCATTCGCAGTGTGGTCTCAAAACTTAGCAGATGTGGTGTAGCGTATATGGACTCGTCCGCAATTGGAGACGCCTCCTTGATGAAACTGAAACTGAATGTTCTATACTCTCACAGCAAACACACACACACGCACGCACGCACGCACGCACGCACGCACGCACCACGCACGCACACACACACACACGGAAATCCATGCTCCCCGCATTGTTTACACTCCAGGATGGCACACCAACATCAAAGTACATTGCACTGCTTTACAACACGCTAAGAGACACAGACATTCATGTTGCACATACTACTCACAACACAAGGGGACATACAGACACTTATGTTCAATGCGTTGCTTTTTAACACAGGGAGTCACATAGCTATCAATGTTCTACATAATGTTGACATCACAGGGAAGCGCACAGACATCAATATACCATGCCTAATAATAATACACAAAGACAAATAAACATCGATATTCCCAATACTTCTAACAACGTGGAAAGACTCAGAGACATCAATGTCCTTACACTGCTAATAACAACAAGAAGAAACACAGATAGCAGTGATCCATACTCCGCTAACCACACAGGGAGACACTCAGATATCACGTCCCATATTAATGCTAACAAACACAGAAAACATGAAAATGAATATTCGACCCCCTGCGTACAACTCAGCTAGGTATACAGAGAGACTTGGATACTCCTCCTCTGCGAACAATACAATGAGGAGCACCGATAGATTAATGTCAGTCCGCCACCCCACTGCATCCTCTGGTCTCGGTTCTCAACAACCTTGTCAGGCAACCCATGTCCTACCCTCACTTCATCATCTCACCCCTACACAACGTTCCCTCCTTGCCTTCCTAACCCACCAGCCCTCCTCCTCCTGCCCACAACAACTGAGGACAGCAGTATCTGTGAATGTCAGATATCTGTCTGGGGAAAAAAAAAAGCAGTAGGCGTCTTCGTTCCACCTGGTACTCATCGTTATTTTGCTGAAAACCCGATGGCTTTACCCACACATTTCCTGTTGGCTGTCGACTAGCCATCCCATGGGAACTCCACATGCAGGAGAGAATTTGCAATGCACGAGCATGCAAATCGATCTGAGCTGTCGCCAAAAGGCAGCAGCAACACCGGCAGTGACAGCCCTCAAATCCAGTTATGTGCAGTGTCAGCCAGTGCTCGAGACTCGTCCTGTACAGGATTGTGAATGGCTTCGTTCCGGAACTTTCAAGAGAGACACAGCCTGAAGGACGCTGTATTACACAGATAATGCAGCTTCCAGCTGTACGCTGAATAAGAGGCAAGATGGTCTTTAAGCTCAGCGTCGATACGAAGGATGAGTGAGGCTTCTTTTTTCTCATTGTGCATGCGAGATTTGTCCAGACGTTACTGAAGTCTCTCAATGGAGAGAGAAAGAAAGAGGATAGAAAAAAAATCCACTTTCCGAATGGGAACCTGTCTCAGTAATTGAAGTATCAGAAGCATATAGAACGGATGCAGGTATGGAAAACAATAGTTTCAAAAATGATTTCAATGCAAAGCAGAAAGTTGCTCCATTGAAGAAATAGACAGCATGTGTAGAGAAAAAAAAAATAACACTTTTTTTTGAACTCAAAAGAAAATTTTTTTTTTCACCTCTTTCTGTATCCCCTTAAGTGTAATCTTGTTTTAAAACTGCTTCCTTTGTGAGGAAGTGTATATTTTCATTTCAGAAACGTGTATCCATAAGTATACCATCTGGCCGAGGAGTTACGGACAGATACTGTAAAGATTTCTTTTTTTTTTTTTTTTTTCTTTTTTTTCTCATACCCTTACCCTTCTGGTTTCCTAAAAGTTGTTACGGTGTATAAACCAGCCCCATTTTCGCTCTTTTATGTGATTTTATTCTGTTCTGTTCCTTTATAATACACATCATAACGTCACCCAACGAGCAAAAAATCGCCGTCTCTTATTATCATCACATCAGTACACAACTAGAAATGAGCAAGAACCAGTCTGCATGGCCATGCAAAGAAGGACTCCGAATCTGTCACCCTTAATATCCAACATGCAGTTAACAAGACATCAGATATATCAACACTGATTTGGAATCATGGAAAAACCCTTTCATATTTTAGGACTCTCTGAATCCAGATTAGCTGCACGCATTAGCGACAATGATGTAACTATTCCAGGATATAACACAATCCGGAAAGATCCTACACAACCAAAAAGAGACGGGTCTTCTTATCTACATCAGCGAAACCCTTACCTTCAAACGACTTCTACACCTAGAAAGTAAAGATGTAGAATGTGTCTGGATAGAAGTTAAGCTGAAAAGAAACCCTCCCATTTTGGTTGGATTCTGTTACAGGAACCCATCTGAAAGGGTAAACTGGGTCGACAAACAAATTTATTACAATGATGGATGCAGTCTCGCTAGAATCCAAGGAAATCATTTTACTTGGAGACTTTAACATAGATCTTCTGAAAATGCAAAACCAATGGACACAAGCAGTCAACCTATTTAATTTGCATCAACTCATCGATTCTCCAACAAGAGTCACACCAAACTCGAAGACACTTATCGACCATATTTATATTTCAGATAAAACTAACGTAGCAGAAGCCTGCGTCCCTGTTCTAAACTGTAGTGATCATTACCCAATTTGTATCACATGGTCCAAAAAAGGAGTAAAATTCCCAAAACGGGGGACACAAGACAATAACCTACCGTTGCTTTACAAACTTTAACAACCAAGATTTTCTGCATGACTTGCTTAACTCAAATCTCTCTTCAGTTTTCAACATAACTCATCCAGATCTTGCTGTTGAATTTTGGATTAAAACATTTACAGAAATATATGACAAACACCGCCCCTCTAAAAACGATTAGAGTACGACATGATCCTAAGCCGGCATGGTACACTAAAGAGTTACAGGAGGCAGGTTACCTTAGAGATATGCTTAAACAACATGGCTATGAAGAGGAATCTAAAAAACTGAGAAATGCAATAAATTCACAGAAGCGCAGAGAAAAAAACGAAATATTATCGAGAACTAATATCATCAAACCAGAACCCAAAATTGGTATGGAGAGCTATTAACGAACTTACAAACAATAAATCTTCTTCCAAATCAACTGTAATTAAAGACATCTCTGTCGAACAGCTGAACTCCCACTTTTGCACTATAGCCAGTAACATGTCACGACAGATTCTTCCAGATCAAACGACCTTCAAAAACTGAAACAATATTGCCAAGATATAAAAACATCACGTCTGAACTTTATATTCCACCAGTAACAGTCTTTGAAGTTTATCACTACCTAACGCACCTAAAACAGTCAGGTGCCTGCTGCGGGTGGATGGCCTAGATGGCAAAATCCTCAAACTAGCAGCTCCAGCAATTACAGATACGTTAACATACATCTTCAATTTATGCATCGACAAAAATCATTTTCCCGATAGTTTTAAAAAAAGCGAAAGTCATACCTATCTACAAATCAGGTGACAACTCAGACCCTGCAAACTACAGACCAATCTCAATCACTTCCACTCTTTCCAAACCTTTGGAAAAACACATAAACAAAACACACATTACACCACCTTAATACTTACCACTTGCTTCATCCAAGACAGTCCAGGTTCCGACACAACCATTCATGCCACACAGCCCTAATCAACCTCGTTGATGACTGGCTAAATAGCATTAACAACAACAGATATTGTGGTGTCCTATTTATTGATTTCAAAAAAAAGCATTTGATGTGATTGATAGACCATAACCTCTTCTCAGAAAATTGAAATTGTATGGCTTATCCACAAAAACTCTTACGCTTTTTGGCTCATATCTCACAAATAGGCAACAATGTGTGAAAATTAATACAAATTTCTCTTCATTTCAAAACACTTTCCTATGGCGTCCCACAAGGCTCTATCCTGGGTCCCTTACTGTTCACCATTTACATCAATGATCTACCTCTCTATATACACATCCACCTGTGAACTCTTTGCTGATGATACAACAATACACACAAATCATTCTGATGTTGTTACTGTTCTTGCACAAACTTTACAAGAAGTGCAAATGACCTCGTAAGATGGACTGAATTAAATCACATGTCACTTCACCCTCAAAAAACTAAATCCATGCTTATCACAACTAGCAAAAAAAAGACAAAATCTCACTATTAAGTTCCCTCCTGTACATCTTAAAATACCAGTTGAACAGGTTACATTCCTCAAAGTGCTAGGATAACAATTGATAACAATATTAGTTGGCAAACTCACATAACCTCACTGTGCAGCAAAAATTTCGCAGAAAGTTTATCAACTCTCCAGAATCAAACGCTTCCTCGACCTGCATTCACGCAAGCTCTTTTTCCAGTCTCATATCCAATCATACATAGACTATGGATCTACTCTATGGGACTCTGCTAGCGCTAACACCCTCAAACCATTGCTAAGCCTACACAAGCGAGCACTCAAATTAGTCCTCCTAAAAGCAGTAGTCTTCTGGACTCGGACTATAAAAGATTCAGTTTCTCCCCTTAAGTCTGAGATTAGAATACAACAAAGGGATCATAATGCACAAGATTGTGTCTGGGAAGGCACCCTCAACATTAGTTCACAGATTCTCAATTAATTCCTCAAGGACTCTACCCAAACTTCATGTCCCTGTTCCTAGAATTGATTTATTCAAATCCAGTTTAACATATTCAGGTTCCTGTCAATGGAACTCGCTCCCTGAATCAACCAAAACACCAATGCATAGCAACCTTCAAACACCATTATTTCAACCATCTTATGTGCCAATACTTGCATACTTCGCCATAAATCCACCACAACCACCAACACCCTCTTTGCCTTTTGTATGACCCTGACTATTTAGAAAGTGTTTTGTACTTGAAATGCACATGTTATTCCGTTTAATAAGTATGCTGTATACGAGTACGCGCGCGCGCGCCTGCGCGCGCGCGCGCGCGCGTGTGTGTGTGTGTGTATGTATGTGTGTGCGCGCGCGCACGTGTGTGTTTCCTACTTACCTTTTACCTGCAATCTTTTCATTATGTTGTTATGCTTGTATGCTTGTATTCTTATGCGACACCTCTCTCTCTCTCTCTCTCTCTCTCTCTCTCTCTCTCTCTCTCTCTCACACACACTCTCACACACACACACACACACACACACACACACACACACACACACACACACACATACACAGTTCTGTTGGAATGACTTGATTTATTATCTATATATTACATCCCCCCCCCCCCCCCCCCCCCCCCCCCCCCCCCCTCCCGACGTGGTGACTGGGCCATCATTATGCATCTCTCCCCCGATTTGTGCTTACTTTCATTTTTCCCCCTGGTGCTTCAAATTGCTTGTCTTGCATCTCCTTGGAATGTTTTGATTGTCAGATTGTTCTAACGCTCTTTCCCGCGCACCCACTCTCGCCTCTTTGTCCCCTCTCTCCTCTCGCTCTCTGTCGCCCTTCCCTGCACTCCTTTCGCTCCTATCGTATTGTAGTATTGTAGTTTCTAGTCACTTTTTGCATGCTTCTTTTTGTTGCCTTATCTTATGTTGACCCTATTCAGGGCGAGGACTGGATGTAAAAAAGCACATCAGTGCTTATCTATTATCCTCGTTGATCAGCTGATGCTGCTGAGGCTCTTGAATGAGATGACTCAAAGAAACAACATATATGTACACACACACACACACACACACACACACACACACACACACACACACACACACACACACACACACACACACACATGCAGTTGATAAATGTTGATTTATTTATATATATCAAAATAAATAAATTAACATTTATTAATGATTAGGTGAGCATCATCTCTGTAGGCAAATTTAGCAATCGCCGTGAAATAGTTTACATTTTATCTGATTCCCGTGAATATTCACTTTCAGTACAATATCACAATGTTTTTCATTAAGCCTTAGGCTAATTTTCAGACAGAAAGTCTATTACTTACTCCAGGCGCGCGCGCACACACACACACACACACACACACACACACACACACACACACACACACACACACACACACACACACACACACACACACACTGTTTCCTCGACACACACAATGTTCCCCCGACCTCAGTCTCAGAATTCCCGCCATCTCCTGCTCAGCACTTGGAATGTTCCATTGACCCTCTGCCTTATCCACGAAACCAGCAGGTTGTCAAACTAATTACAGCCGTGTTGAGAGAATGGAAAAAAAAAGAGATACAATGGGGTACGGACTGGCTTCCTCAGTTTATAACATGCTGAGTTTCGTTCGTCAGGTAGAGGTGCTTGGAATTGTATTCGCGAACGAGATACAGAGAGATGGGCAGGGAAGGAAGGAAAACGTGAGAGAGACAGAGAATGAGAAATAGATAGACTGACAGTCAAACAGATAGACAGACAGATAGACAGTCATGGAGATAGAAAGATGGTGAGAAGCTTGAAGAAGAAGAAGAGAGAAGAAGAAGAAAGAAGAAGAAGTTGAATGGTGAGGAGAAGGAGGGAGGAACAAGAGGAGCCGCAGCAGCAGAATAAGAACCGGAGTATCAGAGACGGAGTTCATTGGTAGAGGTTGTAAAGAAGGACGAGGATCAGAAAGGAGGATGAGAAGAGTGACAGACAGCTGGAGAGAGAAGTGATGGAGATAGAACAGATGGCAGCAAAAGGCAGTAAATGTGCGTAAATGAATTGAGAAATAGAAGATATAAACGGCACCAGAGGAACGACATAGTGTACAAAAATGATATTATAAAACAAAACGGAGAGAAAAGAAGAAAGATTACAAATAGAGAGGGATAAGATTAATGGAAATAAAGATTTTAATTCACCAGTCTTGCTATTGTCCGTCAAAGAAGTAAGTGTGTGTTTGTTGATAAAGTCTACTTGATATAATCTTGATCGGGTGTCTCCGTTCTTAATCAATTTTCGTGTTGTAGACCAGCTGCTGTAAACTGTATCTGAATAGAAGATCACTGCAAGCATCTGGCATGGCAGAATCAGCTAGCTTAGTTCAGTCTGCTACATCACAGCTATAAGAATCACTACCCTTGGTTTACATCGCCAAGTTAACAAATATGTTCACATGCACATGAATTCAAATGCCAATTTCACACTCTAGTGCACTTACGTTTGGATCTGTGTTCTTCTCTAAAGTGACTTTCCTAAGGAGAAAAAAGGCTGTGTGCTAGTATGCAAAGTTAGCATGCATGACGGAACGAATATTCCTGCTTGCTGCCCTGTCTATAAATCATTTGTCTTTTTCTACAATTTTTACCTGCTAAGATCCACGCTCAGAGTTTTTTCCTCTGAATCCTGTGCTTTTAGTCGTGTGGCCACCCCTTAATCCAATCTTTGATGTTCTGGACAAATCAAAGTTCATAAAAAAAGGTCTGTCGAAGGAAAGATGATAATTCGTGAAACAGAGAATTCTTCACAACACCAGCATGCCAATAAAACATTTAGGTTTTGTCGAAGATTGTAGAAAGAAAAGTAAGAAAGAAACCGGAAAAAACTACCATACACTATGCTATTATAGTCCTTTTCCACATCTCAAAGAAATCATGTCAAGCCTCATTCACCTACCCGAGGATTTCCTTCACCTTGTCTCTTAATATCCACAGAAGTAACCCCAAATTATAGGCTACATCAATAATGATTGCTTCGATTGTAACACTTAGAGAAAGACATCTCGGTCGCATATATCCTTGTGGCATTTACTTAAAAGCCAGAGCATCTCTAAGGAACTCAAATGCCATCAGATTTCACAGGAGGGACCAGTCATATATCCTGTTCCCTGTCACAAACCTTTTACCGTACGAAAGTGGCTGCTGAGAAGGCCTTTACGGTGGACAGCTTGATGTCACTGCTGTACGACACACATGATGTCAAGCCATGTTGCTAGATCACAGGACGACCTAAGAGTAAAAATATATTCGTGTGTGTACGGAGAGGGACAACAATATGTTGGATGATGTGAAAATGGTACAGGACATGTCTGTGAGACATTGAAGGGTGTGCATGGTCAGTGCGTCTGTCTCTGTGCGCGTGCGTGCGTTTTGTGTGTGCGTGCGTGCGTGCGGACGCGCGCGCGCGCGCGCGCGCGTGTGTGTGTGTTTGCGTACGTGTGTATGTGTGTGTGTGTGTGTGTGTGTGTGTGTGTGCGCGCGCGCGTGTGTGCGTGTGTGTTTGTATGTGTGTGTGCGTGTGTGCTTGTATGTGTGGGCGTGGGTGTGTGGGTGTTGGGGGTGTGGGTGTGGGTTTGGGTGTGTGAGTGTGGGTGTTTGGATGTGCGTGTGGATTTGGGTGTGGGGTGTATGGGTGTGGGTGTATATGTGTGGGTGAGGGTGTGGGTGTGAGTGTGGTAGTGGGGTTTAGGTGTGGGTGCACGCCAATGTACGCCAACTCATTTTTTTAATGGAATGAATTTTTTTTTTAAAACGCCAAAGAAGAAAATTGCAGAAAAAACAATGATAAAAAAGTCCGCTTTTCTCTTTCCATCTCAGTCCCCCTCCTCCATCGTTTATTTTTCTGTCCCTTCTCTCTCTCTTCACCTCCAGCAGTTTGACACACAGACATCAATGTTATTTTCACTGGTTTACAACACAACGAGACACATAGACACCAATGTTCCATACCTGCTAACAAGACGCATTGAGATTGATGTACATAGTAGCACGCACAAAGATCAATATTTCATACACTGCTAACAACACGGTTAAGTCTTATGCACATTTATGTCTAGACACACTTAACAACACAGTAAAACATACAGAGTATCAAAGTTCCACCCCCCTTCTAACAATATTGTAAGACACACAAACATCAATTTACCTATATAAAAAAAAATGTGCGACGCACACACGCAAATGTCCCATACACTTCTACCAAGATGACAAGACTCGCAGAAACTCACTGCTAACAATACAGGAAGACATGTAAAAATTCATGTCCTACATACTGCTCGCAATACAGGAAGACATGGAGAAAAAAATTATGTCCCACACACTCTTAACAACACAGAAAGTCACGGAAAAATTCACGTCGCACACACTGCTAACAATGCAGTAAGACAGACAGAAAATAGTGTCCCATACATTGCAACAACACAGGACAGGGCTATTCCACACCTTGTCGACAAGACAGTAGGACCACACATATCTATTTCTCATACAATGCTAATAACACAAGAAGACACACAGATTTGCGTTGATGTTCAACCCTCTGACCGCAACTCAGGTACAGAGTCAGCTATCAACGTTCCTTTCACTGCTAACAATACTGTACGTCACA
Source organism: Conus betulinus (assembly GCA_016801955.1). Lineage (NCBI taxonomy): Eukaryota > Metazoa > Mollusca > Gastropoda > Neogastropoda > Conidae > Conus > Conus betulinus. The sequence continues at coordinate 184,464 of JADBJO010004414.1, read as the reverse complement.
CTGACAGACATCACTATGTCTATGTAGGGTCACCACACCCAACTGTTCACTTTCTATTCTCGGTTCTCAACACCTCTTGCCCAGCCCCGTCCTACCCTCACCCTCTCCCACACCCACAACGTCCACCTTCCCGTTCTCACCCTTCTACCCTCCTCCTCCTGACCACTGCAGTGGGACAGTGATGTTTGTCATTGGCAGATGTCTGTTTGAGAAAACATAGCAGGCGTCTTCGTTCCAAATGGTTCTCCACTCATCGTTATTTGCTAAAATCTCTACGGCTTTACCCCATACATTTCCTGCCGGCTGTCGACTAGCCACCCATGGGAATGGGAACTCCACATGCAGGAGAGAATTGGCAAGCACGAGCATGCAAATCGATCTGAGCTGTCGCCAAAGGGCAGCAGCAGCACCGGCAGTGACAGCCCTCAAATCCAGTTACGTGCAGTGTCAGCCAGTGCTCGAGTCTCGTCCTGTACAGGATTGTGAGTGGCTTCGTTCTGAAACTTCCAGAAGACACACAGCCTAAAGACGCTGTATT
>JADBJO010004414.1:158926-178926 GCA_016801955.1 Conus betulinus | reverse complement strand
AAGCCACCCATGGGAACTCCACATGCAGGAGAGAATTGGCAAGCACGAGCATGCAAATCGATCTGAGCTGTCGCCAAAAGGCAGCAGCAGCACCGGCAGTGACAGCCCTCAATCCAGTTACGTGCAGTGTCAGCCAGTGCTCGAGACTCGTCCTGTACAGGATTGTGAGTGGCTTCGTTCTGAAACTTCCAAAAGACACACAGCCTAAAGACGCTGTATTACACAGATAAATGATGCTCCAGCCGTCTGCTGGGTCAGTTTCAAGATTGTCTTTAAGCTCAGTGTTAATACGAAGGATGCTCGTTTGCTTCTTTTCCTCTTAGTGCATGCTTGATTTTCTCCAGACGTTACTGAAGTCTTGTAAATAATGGTCAGTAGGCAGAGAAAGAAAGTGAACCAAATATTGACCGTTTTCAATGAATAAGGAACTATCACAAATACGTAGAAGATTTCAAATACGGGAGTTCAGATCGATTTCAGATCGAAAGCACTTAGTTTTTTTCGGTTTAAAAAAAATAATCAGACGTGAAAGAGATCTAAAATTAACTTTCCTACTTTAGATCATGATATTATTTTGTTTTTCACATTTTTCGTATTTCCTTAGGTAAAGCGGGACATGCTAGTCTAGAAAAAGGCTGGTGCTGGCAGTCCTCAGAGACATTCCACTATTACCGTCTATTCCTAACCTTTTTGATTTTCCCACACTTATTACGTTTAATATCAATTTATGAATTGCTCTCCTTCTCTTCCTCCCCCCCTTCCCCTTCCTCGCCTCCTTATCCTCTCTCCTTTCTCTCCCCTCCTCTCGCCTCTCCCTCTTTTCTCGTCCCCCTCTTCCTTCTTCCTCTTTCTCGCTTTCTCTCATCTCTTCCCCTCTTCTCTCCTTTCCTTCCTGTCTCCTCTCTTCTCTTCCCCTTTTCCGCCTCCTCCTCTTCCTTTTCTTCCCCTTCCTCCTCCGTCCTCTTCCTCTCCTCTTCCCGCTCCTTTCTCTCTCTGTTTCCTCCCCTTTTTCTCCTCTTCCCCTTTTTCCCCTCCTCTCTCGTTCCTCTCTCTTCTCCTAGTCTTTCCCTCCTCTCTCTCTGTCTCTCTCTTCCTCTCTCCTCTTCCTCCCTCTTTTCCTCCTCCCGTCCTAACCCCGTCCTCCTTTCCTGCTCTTTTTCATTTCGGCATCTCTTCTCATCTTTCCTTCCTCCCTCTCTACATCTCCCTCCTTTCCTCCCCTCCGTCTCCTCTCTCCTCCTCCTCCTCTCTCTCCGTTTCTCTCTCTCCTCTCCTCCTCTCTCTCTCTCAAATCCTCTCTCATCACACACACACACAACACAACAATACCTTCCGATAGTCAGTGCTGTCCTAGTGGCAGTCTAATAAATGGCCTTCCGTTTCCTTGTCACAATCTGACTCGGTTTTAACTAGAAATATCCCCAGATTGAAATTGATCGGAGGAGGTCGGGAGTCGCCTTCGAAGTCAGAAATTAGGCTGGAATGGTAGGGCATCGATCTCCAGTACATGGTTTGCGTCAGCTGATGCTGCTGAGTTCTGTCAGGTAGGAATTCAGTCAGTCAGCCAGTATTCCCGGAACGGGAGGTCGTTGGGGGGTGGGGGGACGTGATTGAGGAAGCCGCCGTTTCTCTCAGGATCTTCTGTTGGTGGCTGTCGTGAGGGAGATCTGGCATGGTCATTTTGGTCCAGTCCCTTTATGTGTGTCCGGACCAGCGCTCTGTCTATGCTGTCCTCGTCTGCGCCCCTTTCAACAGTACCATGAAGGATGTGTTTTTGGGAGAGGGTGTTGAGTGACGAATGACGTGGCCAAACCATTGCCAATCCTATCCGCCGTTTGGACGGTTACCAGAAGTGGCTGGTGGGGCCCAGCCTAGGTTATTGACGCGACGTTCCGCACATCATCATGGCCCTTTTTGTGTTCTTTGTAGATGATGCGATAGTTTCCTCGGCAAACTTGTCTCATCAAACGCCCTGGATTCTTTCTTCTTCTTTTCCTGTTCTTTTCTTCTTTCTTTCCTTCTTTTCTCTTTCTGTTTCGTCGTCCGCGTCGCTGTGTCGCGTCGTTTGTTTTTTTTTCGTCTTCTTCCTCTTCTCTTTTCTTTTCTTCCTTTCTCTTTTCTTCTTCTTTCTGTTTCGACGTCGGTCTGTTTTCGGGCCATCAGTGTCCATGAAGTCTCTCGCAACCATATAGAAAGAGGAATGGGGGGGAGACCACTATGACTTGAGAAGGATGTGAGAGAGGCCGGGGAATTTTGTGTGGAATGCTCATGTTGCTTTGCTTTCTTAATTTTTTGCTCTCTTCTCTTTGCCTTCCACAATTGCACCAATTTCTGTTCCGTCTGGTCTTGCTCTGAGCAGTCTGGCTGTCGTCGGCTGTGTGCCTGTAATCTGTGGTCTGTGAGTCTGCGTATGGCCATCGCTAAAACGCTTGCTGATGCAGCAGTTGATTCCTGAATTTCTTCTCGGATTTCTGTCTGCTGTTGTCAAGGTGGGCCATTCTTTTGGACAGGAGGGTTGCTTTTTTGCTCCCCAAGTACCTGAAAGCTGGTCGGTTTTCTTCTTTTCTGTTTCTTCTTCCAGGGGTTCCTCTCCTCATTGGTTATGTTGGCCACTGCTGACTGGCTGTTAGGCGTGCTGTTGCCCAAGACGTGTTGACTTCTTCTGTGCTGACCCTCCATGCCATAGGCACTGCTCTTGTGACAATTCTGTATGTAAGATCCAGGAGTCGGTGTTGCGGCACCCAATAGGATACTTACTTACTCAAATGAAATGCTTCTAAATCCACAAATGCAATACCAAGACTTGACAACCTTATCGTCATTCCATCCCTGTCCAATTTCTAAGCAATCGCTAGCATTGAATGATTTTATGTCTCCTGCGTTCCATGGACTATACTTCAAGTTTTATGTCCCAACTTTTCTGTCTCTGAGCGCCTTTTTTTTTTTTTAGATGGACAACGCAGTCCTGTTTTTAGGATTTAGAGACGCTCTTAGTGGCAGAAAGTGGAGATTGTTGGCTACACTTCGGTCCATTTAGAGCAGATCATTTTAGAAGAGGTTGTTCAATGGCCACCCTTTTTTGGGACATAGTTTATTTATTAACGGCGGCCGGGGAACGCGCTGCCGCGCGCAGCGCGTGCGCGCACAACACACCACAGCACACACAGACACACACAACCACACACCACACAAACCACACACACACACCACACACACACACACCATGCACACACACACAACACACACCAGCGCCACCACACACCCAACACGCGCCCCACACATGCACCCACACCCCCACACAACACACACACACACACCCACACACCACACACACACACACACAACCACACTAGACACACACACACACACACCACACCATTTTCTCACACACACACCACACACACACACACACACACACACCACACAACACAAACACACACACACAGAGGTTCTCTCCCTGTCCTGTTTTTTCTTTCCCGTTTTTCCCCTCGACCTCCGTCTCAGATCTCGCCATACTCCTGCTTCAGGCTTGTAATGGTCGGTTGCCACCCCTCCCCCCCCCCCCCCCCCCCCCCCCCCCACCACCAACCCCTTTAATCCACGCGATCCTCACAAATCAGCAGGTTTGTCAGAAATTTGGAGCATGTTGAGAAGGAAAAAGAACTATATCTGATAAAATGGGGCAACGCTTTGACTTTCGGCCACTTGTAGCATGCTGAGTCTCATTCATGTCATCCGGTAGAGGTGCTTCGAAATTTTATTCCGCGAAGGAGAAGAGACATGAGTTAGGAAACGGATAAGGCACAGAGATAGAGAGAGAGAGAGAGAGAGAGATAGGAGAGGAGACAGAGAGAGACATAGAGAGAAGAGAGAACAGAGACAGACAGACAGACAGACAGACAGACTGAAACAGAGAGAGATGTAGGGGGATCACAGTTTCACATGATTGTTGATATAGATTTGAAGAAAGAAGAGAAGAAGAATAAGAAGAATGGGGAGTAGGAATAGGGAGGAGATGGAGAGACTTAGAAGTAGAAGCAACAGCCAAAGCATAATAGAACCTTAGTTATTCAATGATGAATCAGAAGAAGAGCACAAGAGCCCGCAAACAGCTGGGAAATAGAGAAAATTGACAAGTCAAAATAGTAAAAATTGGCAGATGTAACTGGGAGACATAAAGAACCAAAGGAATTATTAACAGCACAAGAAAAAGATCAAGTCGAAAAAGAAGATAGCAAAAGAAGTAACGGTATAATATGAAAAAAGGGGGAGAAGACAAAAAAGAAGTAACCGTAAAATTCACTAGTCTCATTAAGACCCCAAAAGAAATTTAGTAAAATTATTTGTTTTGATGCAGTCACCTTAATGTTCCATGATGAGGTTTTTCAATTCTAATGAATGTTAGAATGGTATACTCTCTGCCCATAAATTTGTCATCACTGTCATCGCAAATAATTTGAAATGGTGAACGAAGTAAGCCAAGCTTAGATTTTACATCAACAGCTTAAACAACTCTTGCACTTTTTTTCACATGGTACTTTCACATCATAGATTTAAACATACATGTATTTCAAGGAAGTTTACATTCTCGTGTAGGTTAAGCCACATAGAGTGTGTTGTGTGTGGTGTGTGTGGTGTGTGTGTGGTGTGTGTGTGTGTGTGTGTGTGTGTGTGTGGGTGTGTGGTTAGTGTGCAAGGTCCGTGTGTGTCGTGGTGCTTGCTTGCGTGCGTGCGTGTGTGGTGCGTGCGTGCGTGCTTGCGCGCGAGTTGCGCGCACGCGCGCGCGCGCGTGCGTGTGTGTGTGTTATGTGTGTGTCCACACGAATGTATGCCAGTTCTCTTTTTGTGAATGAAATGAGTTATTTCTAAAGGAAAAGAAAATTGCCAAAAATAATTTTGAACAATCATATGACGTACCGCTGCCTTTCCCTCCCTCCGGTGTCATTACTTCTATCTTCACTCTCAACTTATATCAGTCTTGACACACACAAATACCAATATTACTATCTCTGGTAATAACACCATGAGACGACTAGAAATTAATGCGTTCCTTCCCCCCCCGCTAAAACGACATTAGAGGTTCATAGATAGCGATGTCCCCCTCCATTTAGGACACAGTAAGACACACAGAACATCAACGTTTCAGACACTGCTCAGACCAGAGTAAGTTACGCAGAAATTCTATGTCCACAAACTCTGTTAACAACGCAGTAAAACATTTCAACATCATTGTCCCATCCTGCGCTAAACACAACATCAGACATCAATGTCAACACAGACCTACTTGCTGACAACATAGTGCGACACTGACATTTTAATGTTCCATATACTTTCACAAACGCGGTAAGACACAGAGAAATGTGTATCCCACACTGTTGACAATACAGGAAGACACACGGAAGTTCATATCGTACACACTGCTGACAATAGAGGAAGACACAGAAATGCATGTCCCATGCTCTGCTTAAAAGAAAGAAAGATAGACAGATGTCGATGTTTCACACACGCTGCTAACAAACACAGAAAAGCACACAGACATTAATCTTCCATGCACTGGTAACAACACAGGACCACATACAGATTAGCATTAATGTTGGACTGTTTGCCCACCAGCTCAGGCAGAAACTCAACCAGTCATCAAAGTTCCCTCCACTGCTCCCACTCTAAAGTCGCACCAACAGACATCAATGTATCAATGTAAGGCCACCACCACAGGTTACTACCTTATTCTCGGTTCTCAATACCTCTCAGCCAACCTCAATCCTACACTCATTTCCTCTCTAACCCTTCAGAACGCCACACCCCTCCCCTTCCTTCCTAACCCTCCTACACCTCCTCTTCCCGCCCCTTCCTCTTGCAGTGAGAAAGTAATGTTTGTGATTGGTCAGATATCTGTCTGAGAAAACATAGCAGGCGTCTTGGTTCACCTGGTACTCCACTCGTCCTTATTTGCTTGAAAACCCGATGGCTTTTTATCCATACATTTCCTGCTGGCTGGCGACTAGCCATCCCATGGAAACTCCAGCTGTGGAGAGGAATTGCCCATGCACGAGCATGCAACTCGATCTGAGCTGTCGCTCTAAAAGGCAGCAGCAGGCACCGGCAGTGACAGCTCTCAAATCCCGCTACGTGCCGTGTCAGCAGGTGCTGCGAGTCGCGGTCCTGTACAGGATGTGAGTGGCTTCGTTCTGAACTTTCAAGAGGAAATGGCCATGAGGGGATGATGTATTATCCACCAAGGAAGCTCCAGCCATGCTGAAGTCAGGCTAGTCGTCTATCAGGTGGTCGCTGCAGTCAGTGCTTGTCCCTTCTTCTTCATTTTTTGCACACTCAGCTAGTGACAGGTTGGTGCGCGCAGGTTTGGGCGCCTTGAAACAGTCTGAATCTAGAGGAAAACTTATAATCTGCCCATACTTTGTCAATCCTGGTCTGGAAAACGTTGAGAGAGGGTGCAGACACCACTTGTTCAGGCTGAGAGTTCCGGGCATTCACTACATGGACACTGAAAAAAATTCTGGCGGACTGCCATTCTGACTGAGGCTTTTTTAATTTAAAAACTGTGGCCTCTAGTGTGTGAGTGGAGGTCGCGCGGAAGGATGTCTGCTGTTACACTATAGACTCCAGTCAGGTACTTGTAACATTCAGTCATATTGCCTCTAGCCCTCCGAAAGTACAGTGAAGGCAGATCGAGCTTCTGAGACGTTCACAGTAGTCCAAGTGTTGGAGCTCTGGGATGAGTCTGGTTGCCCCACCCTGAACTCTTTCTAGCTGCTCTTCATCACCTTTGAGACGAGGTGCCAGACTACATTCCCATACTCTAGGTGAAGAGGAATGATGGACTTGTACAGGGTGGGGAGTGACACAATGTCAAGAGCTGTAAAAGCCTCTCCGGATAAGTGCAAGGAGTTTGTTCGCTTTTCTCAACCTGAATGCTGACATGCTTGCTTAACTGCAGATCGCTGTCAATACTTGCCACTGGGTCTTTTTCTAGCGACACAGTTCTAGAGTGATACGTTCACCTTTTGATGTCATCTTGTACTCACAAGGGTCACTGTTTTTCCCAAAGTGCATGACCTTACACTTTTCCACGTGAACCTTAGTTGCCACACATCAGACCAGAGCTGAAGCCTGCCTAAATCCTCCTGGAGGGTGTCCGAGGTGGTCGGGTACTCTGGCAAAAATTTTTGTATCATCCACAAATAGAAATGTGGCAGAATGGGACAGTGTCTGGAAGGTCGTTCACGAAGCACACGAACAAAAATGGCCCCAATACACTTCCCTGAGGAATTCGGGACTGCACTGTGCCCCAAGACGACTCCTTGCCATTCACCACAACACGTTGTTTTCAGAAAGTCTCTCACCCATGTGAGAACCTGCCCCTTGACACCGTAGCCTTGAAGTTTTCTAACCAAATGCTCATGTGGAACAGTGTTGAATGCTTTTGGAAAGTCAAGGTAGATGGGTGTCGACACAAACCATCAGCCTCCAAGACTGACATCCAAAGATCAAGCACTGTGATCAAATTGGTTGAACAACTCCCACCACTCATGAAACCCATGCTGACAGTTGCTGAACAGGTCTTTCTGACTGAAATTTTCTATAACCTGGTCTCTGATGACGGATTCCAACACCATACAGATCACACTTGTCAAGCTCACTGGACGATAGTTGCCTGGGATTGTCTTTTTACCCTTTTTGAAGATGGGTGACACCTGAGCCAGTTCCACTCAGAAGGTATAACGCCTTCCTGTTGTGACTTGTTCATCAACGTTGCAAGGGGGGAAGCTAAGTCACTAGCACAATGTTGAGAATGGATGGTGGTATACAATCCAGACCCGAAGCCTTTCTTGGGGTTCAGTTTCAGAGTTTCTTGAGCACATCTTCTTCTGCATGTGGATGTTGTCTAAGTTGGAGCTAACAGCTCTCTCCTGGAACTCGGGTATTTCACTAGTATCTTCCCCGGTGAAGACCGAACAGAAGAAATTGTTTAAAACCTCAGCCTTGTCCTTATCAGACCTAGCAACGCTACCATCCTCGCAGACTGGATCTGCTATGCTGCATTTTGTGTTCAGTTTACTTTTGGCGTAGCTGAAAAAAGCCTTAGGGTCCCGCTTTGATTCGTGGGCTATCTTTCTCTCAAGGTCACGCACTGCCTTATGACACTCCCATTTGGCTTGGTTCCTCGCTTGTGCGTAAACAGCATAGTCTTTTTCCTCCCTTGTCTCCATATACCTCATGAAGATAGAATGCTTCTTCTTGACCTTAACCAGGGCCCTCTCGTTCATCCACAGTGGCTTTCTAGGCTACTGCCTGGTCTGCTTTTGGGAATAGAACTGTCCATGCTACACTGTATCTTGTCTCTGATCACAGACCACATCTCTTCACATGCTAATCCGTCAAGAGCTGTCTCCCAATCCACTGACCGAAGGTCGTTCTTGACACTATCCCAGTCAACTTTGTCATAGACATAACGAGGCTTATGTAGTTTCTCTTTCTGCATATAGCAGTTCACCTCAAAGACCAAAGTAGGTTGATGACTTTTCCCTAAGGGAGGCTCAAAGTTAACTTCATCCACCATACCTTCTTCGTTGGTAAAGATCAGATGAAGAATATTTGGCTGTTGGTCAGCTCTGTGATGTGTTGCTTCCAGCACATGCTGGTGTAGAAAACAGTCTCTGAAGCCTTCTAGGAAGGAAGCCCCCACTTTGCCCTCACACACACAGTCACCAGACCACTTAATATCAGGAAGGTTGAAATCCCCACAAATCAAGATATGTGAGAATTGTTTATTGCACACTGTTCTGATATCCTTAATATATGATGAGGTCATTGTATACTGTATCACTGTTTGGTGATCTGTAAACACAACCTATCAGAAGTCTATCTTCACCCACAAGGCCTGTCTCACACCAGAGTGATTCTTCACCGGCACAAGTTTCATTCACCGGACTAGGCGTAGCTTTTTAAACAGCTCTTTACATAAATCAGTACACATCTTTTGCCTTTGCCGCATCTGCTGAACAGATCGTAACCCTGAAGTTGTAACTCACAGTCTTGTACAAGAGTAATACAGTTCTTTGGTGTGGCTTCCGTCACAAAAATAACATCTGGCTTGTGGACAGACATAAACATCTTGAGCTCATGTCTCTTACTATCAGCGTTTGAATACAAACATTTTAACTTGGAAGGAGTTTGAATTCCATTTTTTGTAAAGGCTAACATCATTTCAACTTAAAACACCATTTATTGTTTTGTTTATATATTTTTTCATTGAAAAAAACAAAGCTGTAGCTTAGAACAGGCAAAAAACAAAACGTTTTGATAAATCATGAGGAAAAAATGGTCTCAGCTTTGGTTTCATTTGTAAGAAAAAGTGACAATGCAAAAAAAAAAAAAAAAAATGGGCCTGACATTTCTAATCACCCTTTCTGCCCTGTGAAATCACAAAAAGCCTTCAAAATGTGCCGAGGATATTTTTTTCAGTTGGCTAAAAGAAAGTGCGAGTTTTCTGCTCTGCAAAATCACATACAACCGTCAAAAAATGCCAGTGATATGTTTCCCAATGTTGCGAAAAGAAGTGTGAATACATCAAGGTATTTCAAATCTGTTTCAGACAAAGCGTTGAACTGGAGCATGCTGGGCAGCATACGCTTGCCTCTAAACACCTCCGTTTGTGAGAGTTTCTGAGTTCAGTGGGGTTTTTTATTGTATCATCAGCAAACTCTGAGGGTATACATATTTGTGTGTGCAGTATTGCCATGCTGTTGGAACTTCTTTTCCCAAGATTTCAAAACCTGGTGAATATAAACTGAATGAATATCTACATTCAACAGAGCCAGATTATCCATCAAAAAGCAGTCTCTCTTATATATATATATATATATATATATATAAGAGAATGAAGAAAAGAGTGTCTATATATATATATATGTGTGTGTGTGTGTATAAAAGCCAGAATGCACACATAAAAAAATTCAAGCCTGAACAAATTTGACCACAGTACAAATTTATTTCATTTTACATATTCTCATTATTGCTGTAAAAAGATAAGAAAAAAAGACATAAAACTATTTCAACAGCAGAAATTCATGGGGAGAAAATGATATGTATCATTGTACATATTTATCACCTGTACATTTCACATGCACACTCCAACACACACACACACACAGCATCATTTGATCATGCAATATTGTTATGAAATAACCAAGTTACATAACATGAATTTATGGAATGTTTCTTGATTAACTTTAATCCTGATCCGTATATTTCTCAATGATCATGATGATGTATTCCATATTAAATGCAATAATTCAATGATGATGATGTATTTACTTCACTGATGATGATGATGGACATTCATATCTTAAAAAAGATTATTTTCAATCTCGTTTTTCACATGTAATAATGATCTCAAATCAAGTATTCAGTAAAAAAAAAAAAAAAAAAGCAAAACAAAAAAAAACCCTAAAAGCTTGGAAAAGTGAAAAGTCCACTCTTGTAAAGGCTCACAATATTCATCTTCACAGCTTTCCAAGGTGATCGAGAGTATGCCTCTGGTTTCTCTAGCATGCTGGTACAAGGAGGCAAAGAAACTCCAATCTTCGCAGTGTCCATCTTACTTTGTCACCAGTTATACGGCCCAACAAGCAGCTGTCACCATAATAAAAAGGGCCAAAAAAATATCATTGGACCAGCTGCACTAAATTCTCCAGCTCAGTGTGTACCTAAGACTGCTTGTAAGTCGCACCGAAAACAAATGCTCGTCACATTCTGTATAAACTTACCTTCACATTAGAATGAAGGCTATCCAGCTCGATCAATTAAGCAAAATTCATTCATCATAACACTACTACTTTTGCAGAGTGTTACTTCCCAAATAACTCCACACAACTGAATTTTCCAGTAGTTAAGCTGTGAATCTATGCTGGAAACAGAATTCACTTACAACAAGCACAGAAACTTTGTTTGGCTAGTTGATTGTTATTGCTTTATTTTTGTTTTCCAATGTCTTTGAAGGGGACATCAAACTTACAAACTTATACAAAAGTTAGTTGTTGTTTTAGACTTTGAAGATCTTTAAAATGGGTACCTCTGATTGTCAAAACTTTCTAAATCTGTAAGGATCATGCAGGCTTCTGTTCAATGCCACAACTGTCAATACCCTGAGCCTTTCCTCTGGGCTGTTTCTCTCACCAAATTTTGAGAGTCAATTCTTCCCCCCCCCCCCCCCCCCTTAAGACTTAATTCAACCTATGGAAGCCAGCATGGTAGCTGTTCATGTCGGCCATGCCTGCATGTAAAGCCAGCAGTTTTTTTTGTTTTTTTTTTCCTCTCTCTGGGGCAATTAACGTTTCAAGCTCTTGGTTACTGGGAAAAGTCACTTTATGATTACTGCAGATGGTACATTTCACACAAAGAGCTCAGAACAAGGAATGTCATAGATTTGTGTGAGGCACATTGTATTAAGAGGTGGAGAATAATTTTCTTAGAAAATCGCAGGGCGGCAAAGGAGACTCGGCAAGGGAGAGAATTTGTTGTGCAGCAAGGATTCACATTTTGATTCCCCCTGAAGAAGGCTGGGATATGAGTTGAAAGGCTTGCAAGAAAAGGATTGTTTGTTTTTCTTTTTAACATGCAGTTCATCACATTAGCTTCTGGTCCGATGAATGAGAATACAGTCATGAACTGCTGCTAAGTATTCTAATAGTTTTAAAAATGCAATCTGGAAGCTGTTAGAGGTTTTGAGGAAAGGAACATAATGTTCTAATTACAAACCCAGCGTATTGGTTCCAATCTGTTGATCGCAATGATGTTAAAGTTTCAATATAATGTCCTAATTACCAGCCCATTTCCACAAGAATGTTAAACTTTTAAATATTCAGTGATTAAAGATGAGATTCAAAACAATCGTGAGGAAGCCCCCCATAAAGAAATTAGTGGAGAGTGGGTGGGGAGTTCTTCATGAAGTTCCAAGTGGCAATAGTCATGGAAAATAGCAGACTGAACCTGAAGGCTTTTATGATTTAATCTACAAAAAAAGATGCTCCAAAGCTATCTTTTTTTTCAACATTCAAATGCTTAATTCTAAGCAATGATCGCCAAAGCCTCCATGTTTCACAAAAAATTCCTAGGGAATATTTTGTCTGTGAAAAATTGCTACATTTCTGATTCGTGCAAAATTCTTTTTGATAGTCTGCCACATAAACTCTGAATACTCATGCTGAGTACCAACATTCTGGCACTCTAAAAGAGAGAAAAAGAGGCAAGGAAATAACTATTAAGACTTTATATACATTTACAGAATGTGTGACTAAGCCTCTACACAGACACCAAAGTTTCAAGCATCTTGATTAAATGATTTAACTTACATGAATTTGTTCAGTTAATAAAACTTAATAGAAGACATGACATGGGCCAGACAACACTTTCACAAGCACAGCCTCAGCATATTTACACATTATTCATTTGTTTCATCATTGATAACATGGTCAGCCTAGTTTAACATGAAACACGGTGTTCTTCACAGCGTTTGTGTTCTGGTTCATGTTTTTCACATAGAAACTTAAATCAGAACATGTACATGTGGTAGACCTGCAGATTCTCTCATAATCATTGGTGTTCAAATGACTTGTTAATGATCTCTATCACATGAAGGGAATGGGGTGGGGGGAGGGGGCTGTTGCTGCTAAACTGAACCTTTCCAAGAACTGAAAAGTGGCACTGAACAAGAAAGAACTCTCAATTTCCCATGAGAATCATTAATTTGGCTTTGCACATCTGAATGACTTCACGCCTCTTGACTCCAATCTTTGCTCGTTGACATGTAGCTTTAGCTGCATACACCAAGATGTTTAAAATGCAATAGGGCAGACACCATTAAAATCACTAAAAGCTGGAAACGAAAATGCACCTAACCACTTTATCGGTTCAAAAGGCCACTTTAGTTTGAATCAATTGTGCTAGTTCTTGTAGGCGGCACACTGGAACGGATCTGCAGCACTTTTTGTTTACATGTAGCTCTGATGTGGACACAACAATGTTCTTGGCATGAATGTGGTGAAACAGAGCCATTGTTGACATCACTACCCCTTAAACGCACTCTGAATATCGGATAAAAAGAGTGTCAATTAAGAACAACATTTATTTCAGAATACTTTCTATGTACATGTTTCTATGTCTGCCTGTCCAAGGTGTCAAGGTGTGCCTTGGAGGAAAAAGAAATCTCGCATATCTTCTTCAGGGCTGATGCACAGAAACTAAGTAGGTTCTGCCCAAAGTTGTACAAAGTCCCACGTCTGAGGCTGGAGTCTAAAAAGCACTGTACATGTCAACAGCATCACATACACCATCACTTCTCCAAGTAGGTGGAATCTAATTCTTACTCTTTTCTGTCACTTTCTTCCATTTTTTGTTTGGGACTGCAGTGTCGTGACTCCAGAGCACAAAAAAATCATCAGTGGCTGCCGTGAGAACAAGAACAGAAATATCCCAACAGTTTAGACATTCAATCAGTGACAGAATATTAAAATATGTGGCAGAAAAAAAAAACACTGTACAGTCAACAAATTATACAGTTCAAATGTCCATAAGGCAATTTACATAAAAAAAACTTACCATGACCAGTAAAATGCACTGGGTTTGTCTTGTATTCCAAATACATATATTAAAAACAGAATATACCCAAATCTTTCATCAGACTGAGGGTATACAGAGGGAGGATGGAGTGTAGGCATTAAGTTCATTGACAGGAAAATAGTGTCAGTCACCTAATATTCTATTACAATGAATGATCTGATGCATGATATAATCCACATATTCTCCTTTTGGTTACTCCTTAGGAAATGTTCACAACTCCATTATATACATTTTTTTCTTCATTAAACTGGGAAATTGAAAAAAAGACGTAGGGTTTAACATGGTCCCAAGAACTGGATTAAGCTCTAAAGTGGGGGCGAGGATAAGATAAAATAATGTTGCTTATAGCCCAGCCAACCGCAAAGGGCCACATCAGGGCTGGTGGGGGCAAGGAAAGAGCACAACAGATCATCAACTACCATACTATAATTTTGGTATAAACCATCGCTGCTGAGTTAGTCATCACTCATCCCACCTCCCATCTGAAGTACCTTCGAAAGCTCCCAAACTTTTGTAGTTTTTCACCGATCTTTCTGATCTCATTACAGACACGTAGACCAACCATCTGCTAAGACTGAAATGTAGCCACTGTACACTGTGCCTGCTATGGTTCATGCATTCCAGTGACAATGTCTATATTGTTAAAGCACTGAGAGAAACCGTTTTGGCCGAGTTAATGATGTGTTTGTTGTATGTATGTGTGTGTACCATTTTGTGTTGGGTGCATGATAGTGTGTATGTGAGGGCTTGGGATTGAGGGGAGCAAGAGAGTGTGTGTGTTTTGTTGTTGACCATTTTTTCTACCGTCTAAGCTGTTTTTACTTTCTTTCTAGTTCTTTGGTTCAGTTTGCATTTAAACTTTCATAGACCTTATTCACAGCACTTTTTGCTGAGCATTCCTAATAAAGAAACCTCTGTTCACTTTCATAAGCACACATTTGTCCACACACAATTATGCTTACATAGGCCATCAAATATTTCCAGAGATGCACACAAAAGCATGTACACATAGGCATATGTTCGATTCTGTGTAGCAAATAGGGAAAATTTTATTTCATTCAGTAATAGGCTCCATGTACGTAAATATTTTATTATAAGTATTGGCATAACTTATCTTCTAAGTTGGTAATCATGAGTTTGGTTGGATTTGTTTCCAAATAGACTGAGAGAGCTTCCCTGTGAGCGCGATCAATCAATGGAGGAGATTTGAACATTTCTCTATACTCTTTAGTAAACCTAAACAAAATATGTATAATCATATTGTCAAGAGCACGATCATCGTATATTTTTACTTAATCATCGCATCCCCCTGCCCTTTGAGAAAAGAGCTGCGAAAAAAGGTTGAAAGCTAGCTGTCCAAGAAACTACATACACCACTGTCAAAGATGGGTGAACAGAATTTGGCAGCAACCAACTCAAAGGGCATTCATCTGCAGTAAAAGACTGGAGACAATTCATTTCACAAGTCCACATAAACAGAGACCAAGATTTGGAAAAAGTAGGTTTCATTTCATATGCACAAACTCTTCATTGCAAACTATTTACAGCTTTTTTTAATCAATTTAATGACATATGAAGCCCCAGCTGCACAAGTCTCAGCTGATTCTTTCTGGTCTTTGAATGACGCCTGCCTGGCCTTTAAATCATTGCCTGTCTTAAATCCTGCTTGGAAGGCAGTATATTTGTTTACGATTATATGTTCATGCCATTCACTTATCCTAAAACTGAACTGATACACACCCTTCTGCTGATAAACATCTACCCCACAAACCGGACACTCTTCCCTGAAACGTCTGCTGAAAGAAAATAAGGCACTCCTCCCATTCCTCATGTATGCCTAAAAAAAAAAGACTTGAACATGAAAATTCATAATGGACCAAAACATTTCTGATATCTCACTCATGTTGCATAAAGAAGATCGAGTTTCACTTGACCCTGCTGATTACTGGCCCTCCCATGAACAGCCTGTGAAGGTCAAGGGTGTTTCGCTGACGGAGTATTAGTTGAAGAAACTCACCGGGAGGGGGCTTTTGGCCAAAAGACACATAGGGAGCTGGAAAAGACAGAAGGCAACCGTTAGCTGGGAATAAGGCAGGTACATCTTAATTTTTCACATACATGGTGTTTCTATATCTTTCGTTGTGTGTGTGTAACAACTCAAGATATATGGGTGAAGGAACTTTTGCGCTTAGGGAGTGTCACTGATTGTTTGCCTCATGTGAGTGTACACATGTACTGGGTGTATGCATGATCAGTTTAGATTGGAGTTGAGGGCATAAACTGTTGCATCATGGATGTCAATGTTACCATATTAATTACTCTCTCTCTATTCAACTTGTTTTTTTAATACATGTTTGCAAACTCTTAAACTTTCTTTTCACTTTTTTGACTCGCTAAACTTTTTTTCCATTTAAGTGCAAGTAAGGCAATTTTTCAATGTCAGTACTGTCAATTACAGCATTACTTTTCCAAAGTGGCAATAAACATAACCCCTGGTACATTTCAACAAAAAGAAAACAGCACTGAATATTTATACATACAATAAATACCAAATATTTAAAACAAAACAAAATTAATATGTTTTGACATCATCCTGCAGAACAGATGTTCAGCAAGCTCCACTGTGTCCAGTCTGATCCAGTGGTTTGAGAACAAAACAATGAATATGAAAACAAAAACAACCTGTGAACACAACTGCACATTAAGCTTTCTACATATAATTCAAATACTTCACGTTCTTTGTCATATCATACATTGCATAGTAAACAAATAAGCAAAGCATACTGATTAAAATCCATATGCACTGCACACAATCCCGCTTTCAAATTCTACAACTAGAAGAAAAACTCTTAAGTGACGCCACTTTTAAACTGGCAAAACAGATTAGCAGGGACCAACAGAAAAAGTTAGGCAACTGCATTAAACTGGGTCACACAGTACTTTACACAGTTTGCTCCCTTCTGTCCGTGACGTGTGAAGATGGCGCAGAGTTCAGATTTCATGTGCATGTAGGAAACAGCAACAATTCATTGGTTAAGGTTAAAAGTTAAAAACTTCCACCGCCTTACGGTCAGTGGGGCAGTGAATGTCACGAGGCTCACGGTGTCTGGGCTACAACAGGACAGAAAAGAGGAGCCTACCCCTTTCCCACCTCCTTCAATTTCCTTGATGCATCGGGTACCCATTTACCACAAGGCAGACAAGAGAGAGGTTTCAAGCCATGGAAATCCAACCCCACAAACTCGCAACTGTCAGCTGTACAGGCAAATGCTGTTACCATCTGCAAACAGGCCCTCCCATTGAAAGTTACACTTTGAAGGAAAGCCTTGGGCTTTGCATGCCAATATAAACTGACTGAAATAATGATGCATTACCCTCAGCATGTTCAATGTCAGCAAAGATAACGACTACAAACGTGATGTTAATGAGTATGTCAAGTCATGGTTGAAACACATAGTGAAAGCCCTAAGTATCAACTCTAGATTAGTGATGCTGAATACTGTGCAAGATTCAGAACACTGAGACACCAAAGAGCTGCTCATGTGTTTCTCACTGTAACCTGTCGGTATTGTTAAATTACTCTTATATTTTACAAACGTGCATATCTCCACAGCTGCTCCTTATGTTATTCATGGCTTTTAATTCCCACTCATCATTCTTCACCTACCTTTGTTATTTGATTGTTATGATTTTGTTTTAAGTATTTTTTTTCTAATAACTGTTCATTCTCTTTGCACGTTTAACTAACCATCAGTAATCCATACACAGTTACATCCCCTGTTCCACCCAACCCACAGACATGGCAATGCACAGTCTATAATGATGGTCCACTGGACCTGGGTTAGTGACAGTGGGCTGGGCACAGGGTAGGCACTGACAGGTCTGCGATGCTGGTGGGAAAAGGCGCGGCTCATTACCATAGTACCTCCTCCGCCGTTGCCAGAAGCAGCAGAGAAACACGATCACTGCCACCAGGACCACAGCACCGCAGATCGCACACCCACGATGATGGCAATCCTGAAAATGGGTGCGTTCACAAACATTTTAACATTGTCCAACATCTCAAAAATAATTTGTCCACAGTCTTTTTTTCCCCAATTTTTCATGTGGTAACCCTCCCGCCTCTTTATCCCCACTGTTTTTACTTTTTCAAATTGTTGTTCTCTGAGGGTTTTTGTTGTTGTTGTTTGTTTGATTTTTTGTTTCGGTTTAGGTGTTTTTTGTTTTGTTCTTCAGAGGGGCCACAGCCTCCTTTTTTTTCCACCCAATTTTTTCCTGAGAGCACATATTTTGACGATTATGTTTCATGATTTTCTTTATCAAATCTTCATACCACAAATATCCCATAAAAAGATTAATGGATTTGTTGAATACTTACTATACTTGAAGTATATGACAATAACTCAGGTCTGAATTCATGAAAGTCATGATCCAGGATTCATAAATTTCATCTTTTTGTGGTATGTTCACAGTGGAGAAAAACTCATTCAGCTGTGTAGCACTTCAGCATGGTATTTGATCCTAATCAGTAACTCGAAAACAGTTTAGTAACCCATAATCCTTCTTACATTTGTTTTCATTTCCGAAAACATTTTGTGGCATGTATACAATTAATCTTCTCCAGCAGCCATACATTCCATCTTCAAACACACATCTCGGTTATAAACAAACAAGGGAGAAAACTGTTGCTGTCACTAAAGAGAACTGTGATTTATCACAACCAAAACCAAGCCTGTAATCTAAATATACTGACTGAAAAAAAAATCATAGACTCATAGTATAAGAAAATTGACTTCTATTTTGTTGAGTGAGTATCCACAACAATTTTGGTAAATTATTTTGTAAGAAAATCAAGAGAAAAATCACTCCCGGAGCACAACAGTGTCTGTCGAAAGAGTTACCACAGCAGTCCCAGAAACAGTCAATGTAATCCGGCTGCTGACTGAAGTAATGTCTGTACCTCGCACACTTCCATCCCAAGGCCACCTGTTGTACACAACACACATGAGAAACAAACACTCTTCAAATTTGTTCAAGAGAACTGTCTTAATAATGATTGAAGGAAAGCTAAACAATGACTTACAGGAAAACAGCAAACAGGTCTACAGTACATGGATGGCATTTGATGTTATTATTTTCTTCACTTCAATATCATGTCTGTCTTCTGCAAAAACCAGTATAGAAAAGGATTTTTGCAATCAGTACCCCTATCCAAAATGAGTTTCTGAATAAAAATAGGTAGTGTAAACACCAATCAAAAGAAAGACTGACCAAAGTCTGATTAAAAGTAAACATGACAGAAAACATTTTCAGTTTATTTATTCAACTTACTGTCCCTAAACATCATTAGTCTCAATGTGCAAGAACCCATTACATCTTTTAAAAGTTAAAACCAGCTAACAACTGAGGGCCCATCCTGTAACCCATGAAATTTAGGATCTACTACACACTGAAATGGGACACTTCCCATGGAAATGGCCAAATCAAAAGAGTGACAACAATTTCTCCATTTGTTATTAAATCGATGGGGAAAATGTATCAAAAAGTTCAATTCTGACTTACACGTTATGTAACTGATACAATTACTGCTAGAATTTGAGGAATTAATGTTTTTTTTTTCATTTGATCACACCCACACACACACACACCACACACACCTGCATAAATTGTGAGACCATTTACAGAGGGACTGGAAAATCTTCGTTGAGGCAGGCAGATGTGCAAGTAAGTTTCACAACTAACAAGGATGTCCATTTTGCTCCCATTTTGAAACAATTATGGGCCCTTACTGCATGGCACAAGGTGAATGAGCGCTTCTATGAGCCAGATTATTTTTAAGTTATAATCAATATGCCTGTAAGCCTTTCACCGTGGGAGCAAAAGTTACGTCCCAGTCCTGTGATTATGGTACTGGTCCTGAAACAATTCTACCACTGCATCTGCTACTAATAACCGACTGACCAAAATGATGAGACTGTACTCTACTGTATATTCAGTCAGTCATTGGTTCACCATCTCTCAACGCTGGTACCTGGCATCTGGACTGGAAATGTACGAGCCAAGTCCCTGTTTTGCAGCTCCCTTTTGTGTCATCCTTTCATATCCATTCTTTCCCTAAAACGCCGAGCAATGAGGTATAGATCATAAGACGGAGAGGAAGAGGGTCAATGGGGAGGGGAGGGGGGAAGCGGCTAAAACTTGATGATCATGATGAATATAATGCTACGGCGAGAGGTCAGTGAGCCCCTCTCTTTTCATTCCAAGAAGTATAATTTCATCAACTTCATCCAGAACACCAGACGTAATTGTAAAAGTATTGGTATAAGTTGTCAAAATTATCATTCCAGTCCACAATGAAGCAG
>JADBJO010004414.1:147500-150000 GCA_016801955.1 Conus betulinus | reverse complement strand
TCATCTTAATCATCCTCATTCTCATCGATCAGCATTAAAAAAAAAAGTCCCAAATTCTGTGGCCCTTCATGCCCTGCTCTCATGGTGACCTCAGTTTCGATGTCCTCTCCACGTCTGTGGCCTTGGTTTGGTTCCGTCCAGGGTCACCGGTATCGGCGAGTCCATGGGGGGGACTGTCGTTGGACGGACGTGGTGGCGCCCTCCGGAGGGAGAGCTCACTCACGCCGGCTCCGCGACTAAGCAATTATTGTCGTCAGTAGGGGGCTTAGTAGGTGGTGTCCTGCGTATGTTAGATCAGAACAGGCGCCACTGAACACCACTGAAGTGACTCGGCAGCAGTGCAGTGTCTCCTCCGGTGGGTTGCCTCTTGACGACTTGATATTGACTGCTCCCTGTGTATTGCCGGTGCCGGGGCTGCGGCGGGGCCGGCTGGGCTAGGTTAAACGCTTTCAAAACCAAGTTCATAAAAAACATCCAATGTGCATGCGGGGCTGTTGATAGTTGTACAACAACACATATTTTGTACTTTTGTCCTTATTTTGAATCAGCTCTATCAAAATTCAGAAAAGATGAATCTAAATGCATTTTCCAAGAACCTGTATTTCTTTTGAACTTTGTTCAGAACTTAATGATAAGTCCAGTCAGCTCGTTTTTATGATTTCTGCATAATTTAGACTGTTTTGTTTTGACTATTGCAGTTTGATTTGTTAATGTTGATTTTTGCTAAGGATTGTGCTTATGTAGTAATTCCGCTAGAAAGAGAGAGAGAGAGAGAGAGAGAGAGAGAGAGAGAGAGAGAGAGAGAGAGAGAGAGAGAGAGACAGACAGACAGACAGAGAGAGAGAGACAGAGAGACAGACAGACAGACAGACAGACACAGACAGAGAGAGAGAGAGAGCGAGAGAGAGCGCGAAAGAGAGAGGGAAAGAGAGGAGAGAGACAGAGAGAACAGACAGACAGATGAGAGAGAGAGACAGAGAGAGAGAGAGAGAGAGAGAGAGAGAGCAGAGAGAGAGAGAGAGAGAGAGAGAGAGAGAGAGAGAGAGAGAGAGAGAGAGAATATGGGCGGGAAAAAGAGACTCAAGGTTTGTGATTCGAAGATCAAAAGAGCCATTGATGCTGTTTCCATCTCCCCGAAGTTAGTGTGATCAATACTAAGTAGCCCCATGACTTCCCTTATGCTCCCTATCCCAGCTCCTCTCCTCTTCCCAGATTTGTAGTTCGTCTGGCTTACTTAAACTTACCTCGGATCCACCTATCGCCTGTGATAATACCATGAGAGACTTGGGTCTTTGCAGGAACCTCCCTGGCATCAAAGGTATCAGAAATAGGTCTGTGAGTGAAAGAAGTGATTCTCCAAAAATTTTGCCGATGCTGAACGAGAGAGAAAAGTCGTTTAAGAGCGGTATATGTCTGGCTTTATTCTTGTTGGTAGTGGTCTTCTTGTTCTTGTTTTTAATCTTGTTCGTGATCTTTTTTTTTGTCGCTTTTGTTCCTCTTTCTGGTTTTTTTCTTATTTTTGTGTTTCTTCTTCTTTCTTCTTTCTTCTTCTTCTTCTTCTTCTTCTCTTCTCTTCTTCTCCTCCTCCTCCCCTTCTCTTCTTCTTCTTCTCTTCTTCTTCTTCTCTTCCTCCGCCTCCTCTTCATCTCATATTCTTTTCTCTCTTCCCCTGTCTTCCTCTATAATCTCCTCTTCCTCATTCTGTTCATCATCATTGTCATCACTTTCATATCACAACTTCAGTCTTGAGCCAATAGCTAAATAAGAAAAGTTGACTTGATCCAAAGATACATGAGAACTTTCACCCTATTTCAAATCTGCCCCTTGTTCCCAAACCTCTAGGGCGGACAGTGACTGTTCAGCTGTGAACACACCTAGAGACACCTCAAGTCATTGGTCCATACGATCAATAATACATGCCAAGACACAGCACAAAGTCTGCAGTGTTGAGAGCATTAAACGACGAGCTGAGTAACGTTGATGCTGGTGAACCTGTTTTGCCTGGGGGGGTGCTTGGCCTCTGCGCTGCCTGTGGCATCACTGACCAAGGAATACTGCTCCAGAGACTGTCCGATGAAGTAGGTGTCAGAGGCTCTGTTGTTTGGTGGATGGCCCCCTAACTTTCGGAGAGGTTGTATGTCCCAGTCAGCGTCTTGCGATTTCAGCCTTCCCGTGGCGTTCCTCAAAGATCGGTCCTTGGGCCTATGCTGTTCTCTGTGTTTACCCTGCAACTCGGTCTGTTGACTGAGCGTTATCACTTGCATCATCGGCTGATCGCTGATGGCTTCGGTCTTTACATTTCTTTCAAGCCAGACCAGAGTGTAGAGGGAAACTGCGTCCCCAAACTTGAAGCTTGCTGCCGTAAAGTGAGGGACGGGAAGGCCACAAACTAAATCAAAGTCAATGATGAGAAGCGTAAACTCATCCTACGTGGATCATCCTTTCAACAGGGCACTTCTGATAATAGTCCCGTCCAGCCGATGAGAAATTTTAGATTCAT
>JADBJO010004414.1:140000-142500 GCA_016801955.1 Conus betulinus | reverse complement strand
ACACACGCACCACACCACACACAGTAGTTGTCCACTCCATTTCCCTCACTTCATTTGGTTTTCTTTTATTTTCATTCACTATTTCTTCAACACGTACTCCTGTTCCATCTTCCCTCTTTCCTATGCATATGTTTTGTGGAAATGTTGATAACCACACACACACATATCCACACACACACACACACACACACACACACACACACACGCACACTCACACACACTAACAACCACACACACACACACACACACACCCCGCACACACACTTCACCATCGCCTTAGCCTCCGGGACTGTTGCCACGGCAACCCAGCTGTTTAAGAATCTCTAACCCACTCTCCTTTCTCCCATACCTACTTATTGACACCAAGACTGGTAGTAATCTTGTCTCTCTTTTTATATATATATATATATATATATATATATATATATATATATATATATAAAATATTTTGACCATTATTAGTATTCCTGTCAGTAATATTATCATCATTACGACTTTGACTCGCACATTATTTCCCTTCCAACAGCCTCGTTTTCATTCAACGCCTTCTTTCTTGCGCTGAACACAGAAGCGATCAAAGCTAAGTGCATTTTCGTTATTTGTTTCTTGTTTGTTGCACCTGAAGATGGTTTGTCTTGTGACTCGTTTGTCCACGTTTCTCTGGGCGGTTCGCTGACATTTTATTTAAGATTTATATATATGTAGTTAAAATGAGGTGTTAAAATGTAGAAGTAAAAAAATCTCTACAAGCTTGTTTAAAGCTTTCGCTCTCTTCAGGATGTTTTTTGGGGCGCGTTATCGGTGCTGAATAGCGTGCGGGTCCTGATTTCATTTTGTGCGTGTGGGTCATTACATTCATTGCACGTGCTATCTGTGGTTCTCGGGTTGCTTGCTGTGGTCTGTTCAGGGGGAATTCGCTGACAAAGATTTCTATTTATGCCTGCGGTTATTTACTATTTCTACTTTTGTATTCAAAGTTGCTAAATAGGGTTTACATAGTATTAACCATTTTTCTGTGGAACATAAGTTGCATTTTTTTTTTAATATTGTTGTACGGTGTTGCTCTTTTTATGATTTTCCATGATATGCTGTAGTTTATTTTTTATCTTTAAGTCTCCAAATGTTTACTCAGTTCCGTTTGGTTTTTGTATTTTTCTTTCTTTGAATGACTGTTTGTAGTTTGCGTATCTAGTTTTAAAGTGGTTTTCAGTAATCCCTATATATGTTTTCCTTTTTCATTTTCTGATGTTACAGTAGCTTGGTATACAGTATTATTGTAAAGGCATTTGTTGCTTGGGAGGCACTGTTCCTTTTTTAGTGCAGTTGCAAGATATCCTTTTCACACACCTTTTTTTGCTGTGCTGCTTTTCATTTTGTTGGATGAATCAGTTATGTTTTTGAGGTTGGGCATACATGAGTATGATAGTTTGATGGTGTGTTTGTTGAATATTTTGAACATTTTGTGTTCTTTTGGGAATGATGTTGTAGTATTTTAAAGAATTCTTTTCCCTACGTTTGTTTTTTCTGGGCTATATTGTTTTTTTGTAGTTTGTATTGTAACCACTTTTTTCCCAACGCTTCTTGGTATTCTGCTGCAACATTATTGAATACTCTTTCGTTGCAATGACAGGTTGGACAGTCTCTTGTTTATACCATTGGGTATAGATTCATTGCGTTGACAGCTCATCGCGTCGACAGCTCATTGCGTCGACAGCTCATACACATTTTAGGATCGGTAAAACATTTTTCAGAATACAATTACAATATCGGTACAACACACACACACACACACACACACACACACACACACACACACACACACGTACACCAACACGAAAGAGAGGAGAGAGAGAGAGGGGAGGGAGGGAGGGAGGGAAGAGAGAGAGAGAGAGCTGTCGACGCAATGAGCTGTCGACGCAATGATCTGTCGACTTTTAACGGGTACCTCCCGATTTGAGTATAGTTTGGTGGTGGGTTGCTTTGATATTTACGTACATGCGTGTGTCATGATTGGGTTTTTTTTATATGGTTTTGTACAACGTGGTCGTTGAGGTCTAATGTTATGTCTACCTACCTTTTTGTGTGCTTCTATAGTGTTTTTTAAATTGTGGTTTTTGGAAAATTCTGCACAGTTCTTTTTTCTTATTTTCAATGTTTTCTTTGGGTTATTGTTTTAGTGCGGCGAGGCCGTCTCTCTGTATAGACCGACTTGTTTCTCCGAGTTTGTTTCTGGACGTTGGGATAGCATGAATAGTCTGAACTAGCTCACATGTTTCGGCACAATCATACGATTTCCATGGTCACATCAAATGTAGAGTTTTTGTTTGCTTTTTTAATCCAGTTTTTCATTTCTGCTGTGTGGGGGTAGAGTTTTTCCTTGGTGTGGAAAAATGATTTCCATTTCTGTCTCTGTTATGTTTGTGCATTTATTGGCGAATTTCAAGGCTTTGGTGAGCAGTTCTTCATCTATGGATGGGTAGAAGTTCCACTATGTCAAATG
>JADBJO010004414.1:110000-117500 GCA_016801955.1 Conus betulinus | reverse complement strand
CTTGAATACGCACCAGCTGCGACATCTGGTATTCGATGAAACTCTCATGGCATACAGCCTTGATCAACTTTGTTAATGATTGGATATAGTCAGCATCAACTCCAGATATTACAGTGTCCTATTCGTCGATTTCGAAAGTCTTGCAATGAAACTAACTAGGACCTTCTCAGGAAATAGAAAAAATAAAGAGCTCCTCCATAAAAACCTTGCAGTTTTTTCATTCATATGTAACACATAGCTGTAGGCAACGGTGTGTAATGATGGGTGCATATATCTATACATTTAAAACTTTTTTTTTTTTTTTTTTTTTTAGTAAGTTCCCCAAAGCTAAATCCAGCGTCTGTGACGAGTCAGCAGAATGCTCTCCTGTGCCTTAGGCAGATTTAGGGTAGTTTTATTGATGTTGGGAATAAGTTTCCTTGGGTCCTTCAAATGCTCGAACTCCAATACCACATGTGTGTGTGGACGGGGAGGAGAGGGGTGGGCAGGAGGGATGGGGGTGGAGGGGTGGGGGGGGTACCCCGACTTAGATGTGAAATGCGACAAGAAATTGTGTAAAGTATTTCGCATAGCTAGGGGGAGATCGACAAGTAGGTATAAAAGTAGCGGTCTTGAAAGTGAACGCGACTCACCGTCACCAGCGGGCTATTCATAGGGTTCTCCAGTGGACTCGAGGAGACAAGTGAGTCTGGGCGGTCGGTGTCTTTGTCCAGTGACCCTGAGCTTGTGTGCAGCTCTCGTGGACCGTTCACCCTTGCTGAGCCTGGAGGGTGAACATCCTGCAGAAGGCTTTAAGCTAAAAAGATGGTTTGCACCTTGTGGGCCATGTGGTGAAGTAAATATTTGAGGCATTAGGTCTTGGCTTGTGGAGAGGCCCGGACTGTTGGCGCAATGGGTAATTAATCAGGGGAATCGAACGTGAGTTAGAATCAGGCGTTATGCATCAACCGCATGGTATCCAACTCCTCGTTGTGCGTATGTAAAGGCACACTCGTGATTCCATTGCTTGAACCAACTTAACTTAGAGACTGGTTAGTTAGCTTTTCACAACTATTAATGTGACTCATAATGTGTGTGTGTGTGTTGTGTGTGTGTGTGTGTGTGTTTGAGACCAGTAATTCTAATGACTGAACCAGTATGACTCAGTTTGTCATTGTTCGAGACACGGTTATAAACACGCGCGTGGAAAACCAGCTGTGGCTCACTTGTGGAGAGTGAAATCATTCCTTCTTGCTGAGCGCTCGACAAAACAAACAAATAAAAAAATAATGAAATAAAAAAATACGACGAGGTAAAGTCAAGACTGGAAGCCTTTACGTACCTAGGTCTTCTGTACCCTCGCGAGCCCACGACAGACCACGGTCCAAAGGATTCGACAAGACAACTGACTGACTGTGTAAAATATCAATGATAGCTGGACGTGCCAAACCTGTTGAAGCCTATACAGGGAACTTCCAGAGGAGCATCTCAGAAGTAACATGGCTAAAAACGAAAAGCGTAAACCTTATGACGATGTCCCGTCGATCAAATAAGAAAAGATCAAACACTGGATCCCGGAAAGGAAGTCAATATGTGAATAGTGGCAATTCATACAATGTGTGATGAGTCTAAAAATGCGAGATGTTTTGTTTTTCGTTTAAGCCTTGGAATGTTAATCGACTGCTCTTTGAGGTAAATAACAGACATTTCATGTCTTATTTACTTTAATTTAAATTTATGCCTTATGTCTGTTAGAAACTTTTGTACATGATCTTCTACGTATCACATATTCAGGTCATAAACTATTTTTTTTTCCAGCCAGTCATTACATTTACCATGCAAAGAAAAATGGCAGGTGGCATACTATTTCTTTTCCGAAATGAACTTATGTCTTATATTCAAGAAGTCAAGAGAAATTCTCCAGAAGTCCTTTTTGTTTGTTTGTTTGTTTCTGATAGACAAGAGTCTTTTTGGCTTAACAGTAGATGCCTTACATGCATGTACCTATGTCCTATCAGAGGGTTCACCTTATCATACTCATTTTGATATTGATAACGGTATAAACACACTTGAATGATGTCTTTTGGATGTATGAGTGAGAGTTCCATGACGCTGAAGTCGTGTTATTAGGAGATTCAAAACGGAAGAATTTCCAATTTTTCTTCTGATGTGTTTGATGACAATCGTTTATGCTGAACTAATTTTATTAACCATTCTGGTCCTACTTGTTAGAAAATTTGCTGACAGCGTACTTGCTGTACTTGTTAAGGAAAATGTTTGTTTAGTGTGTGTACAGCGCTGGGTTTTATATACATTCAATGTATTTGCAATGGTGATACTACTGTCAGTTACGCATACACATCAGAAACAGGAAACAGTTTTCATGATTATTTTCTAGTCTCTGAAGAATTGCTAACTATTCTGTGTTCTCCTTGTTTGTACTGATTGTATGAGAAAAAAAAATTGGAATCAAACAACTTACCTGTTGAGTTTATATTTGAGACTGCGTGAGGTTCTAATAAAGTAAGGTTTCCGCTGAAGTGGATGAACAGCAATGTATTGAAGAATTTGTGTGGAACTCTTTGAGATTGAAAATGCTTATATTAGTGCTATGCAGTCTGATGAAACTTGATCGCTCCTCGATCGTATCATTGATTTGCCTGACTATGATTGTAACGATGCTTTGAACATGTTCAATGAGAGCATTATAAAGCAAGTAAGTTGTATGAAAAAGAATGTACGTCAAAGCGTCATTAAAATGACTGGTATGAAAAGGAATGCACCGTAAGCAAGATTAGAAGTTTACTCTCAATATTCAGGAAAACGAGGGATAAAAATGACAGTGATGCTTACAGTAATGCAAAAAGATGATATAAGAATAAACTACACAGAAAAGAAAAACAATGCAATGATATCTTATAGAAAAAACAAAAACAAACAAAACAAAACAAACAAACTTGTCCCTACAGTAATTAGTCAAAGAGAGTTTGGGGAAACTGTTCATGAATATACTTTTGACAAAATACAACTTCATAATAATGCAACTGTTGATATCCGATTGGAGTAGATGCAACCACAAGCGTATATACACAGCTGCTGATTTAGAATATGCGTAAAAATAGGCTATTCTATGACTGGCCATATATTTACTTTGTTAGCATTAATACAAAAACAATTCTGCTTCAACCATAAACCATACATTGCCTTCAATGTTTTTGAAAATAGAGGATTTAATCTTGCCTCTCCACAACCCACCACTGCATCCCCGTGCTCTCTCTCTCTCTGTCTGTCTGTCTGTCTGTCACTGTCTTTGTCTGTGTCTGTCTGTCTGTATCTCTCTCTCTCTCTGTCTGTCTGTCTGTCTGTCTGTCTGTCACTGTCTTCTGTCTGTCTGTCTGTCTGTCTGTCTCTCTCTCTCTCTCTCTCTCTCTCTCTCTCTCTCTCTCTCTCTCTCTTCTCTCTCTCTCTCTCTCTCACTTTGGCAACAGTCACCCGCCGAACATCAATAACTTCAGTGCAGAGAACAAAGATGGAACAAGCTAGGTCCCTTTGCTTTAGTGCTGTATTGGAGGGAGGGAAGAACGCAGGGTGCCGGAAGCGGAAGAATGGGGAGGATGTGGAGAGAGAAGCGGTAGGGAGGGGCAAAAACATGCCAACAGAAGACGACATCATTTCTTTCACTATACGTGCATTGAGAGAGAGAGAGAGAGAGAGAGAGAGAGAGAGAGAGAGAGAGAGAGAGAGAGAGAGAGAGAGGATCAGCAATTCTAGGCATTGTTTTGTGCTCTGCATTTGCTTTCTTGCTTTAAAAACCTCAGGAGACCCGGGGTCCGGAGGACTGGGGGATGAGAATAGATGATCATTATAGTAGCATGCTTTTACCAGCTACAAAGAAACATGCGGACAACAATCTTCCATTTCCGTCCTAGTGCTGCGCCACTCTCATAACCCAGTGACAGCACTGATATCCATGTTAATGCAACGTTCGACCTCCCCTTCATTGATGTGAGCCCAAGAGAGGAGAAGAACTTGGCAAACTGTCACCACAGAGTGCTTGATAGATTGAAAATGTCTACCGGGTTTTCACAAGAACAGCTCTCTCTCTCTCTCTCTCTCTCTCTCTCTCTCTCTCTCTCTCTCTCTCTCTCTCTCCAAAAAGTTTCCAGGAAGTTTACGTAAGAAGAATTGATGGTACATGCACCAGTCGTATCCCTTACCTCACCTGCCGTTTCCGATTCTCACTAGTAAATTTTGGTTTGGGCATTCAGTCATCTCACCCCTTCCCTCCTGTGTGTGTGTGTGTGTGTGTGTGTGTGTGTGTGTGTGTGTGTGTGTGCATGCGTGTGCGTGCATGTGTGCGTGTGTGTGTGTGTGTGTGGTGTCTTTTTCTTGTATTGCGTTCAAAGAAATGAAGGAAAGGAGAGGACAGGAGACAGCAAGAAAGAGGGGGTACAAGAACATAGAGAAGGGCGATGCTGTTGCTGTTGTTGTGGTTGTTAGCAGTAAAACCTGTTCAGCAAAGAGAACCAGGGGAAGATAATGTCTACTTTCCATTGCGAATTGTTTGCTTTTTTATTTACTTTATGGGTCAGGCAAATAAGTCTAGATTTTAAACGCACGCAAGGATAACAATTGTCATTTTGACAGAATTTACAAGGGCAAATTTTTAACACGCATGTTTGGTATTCTCTCTCTTTTAATGAGCTGTTGGCTTTGTCTCTCTGTGGTTAAAGAGTGAAGCTGCCCAATGGGCAGTTGCTTTGGTCGGCCCTCCGGCTACATCTGTCCTATAAAAAAAAAAAAAAAAAAAAAAAAAAAAAAAAAAAAAACGGCGGGGTTACTCTCACTGAGCGCGAGCTCTAACATCGGTTACATCCCTTGCCGATTTCCAAACATCGTGCATTACAAGACTACCACAAAGCCGCTTAACCAAAACCAGTCTACAAACAAACAAACAAATGTTTTCTCAGGGACGAACCATGAACTTTTGAGCCGGAGTCGGTGCGAATGAAATCACCACGTGTTTCTGCGTTGCAGGCCTTCCAAAGACCGGAAAGTTGCAATCGGATTGGAAGTCGTGGTGAAACTAAAGTGCAAATGACGCTTGATAACAATGTATGCAAGCTGACGTCATTCCTGTACCAGCCTGAGCCATGAGGCTTGCAACTTTGTATCAAATGTTGATGGCTCGGCACATGCAGTTTTATGTGTCAGTTGACCGTTCAGCCTTACTGGGGTGTCTGTGATCTTGCGAAAGCTCTTTCAGAGTTATTTCATTGATCTGAATTCTTTTCACACGTTTCCAGTATTCCTCATTCCCTTTCTTTCCGTCCGGGTCTAATGCTTCTGCCAGCTCTTGTTTCCCCCCCCCCATCCCCCCCCCGGCCCCGTCCCGTTCTCTCTGTCTGTCGGTCTACTTCCACCTCCCCCCCCCCACACACACACTTTTTTTTTTCCTCCCCTCTCTACTGTCCTTTTTCCGTCCCGCCCTGTGTCCTTGTCTCCCCCCCCCCCCCCCCTCTCTCTCTCTCTCTCGACAGAAACGATGTCATCTCTGTTGGACATGCTTTATTCTTCCCCCCTACTTTTACTTATCCCTTATCATCTTTTCACCATTTAGCCGCCCCTTCCCATAATCCTAAATCCCTCCCCCCCCCCCCCCCCACCCCCCGCTCCCCCCCCCCACCCCATCCCACCCCTTTCCCAACTTCACCGCCCTTCCTGCTTCGGTCTCCTGCTTTCTTCTTCTTCATCTGTAATTCCCTCAGCGGTACAGGGCCCTGCGATGTGGGGGTCTTGTATAACTTGTCCACAGCTTGTCGTCCTCTGGAGCGAACTTACTGATGTGCTGCTGCTCTCATGGTCTGTTGGCGCTTGGCGCCAAGTTGAAAGAGAGAGAGAGAGAGAGAGAGAGAGAGAGGGACAGACAGACAGAGACAGACAGACAGACAGACATACGGCCAAAGAGTTAGAGTCAGACAGGGAGACAGAGACAGACAAAAGGACAGACAGGCGGACAGACAGACAGACTGACAGAGGCATACAGAGAGAGAGATATGAATGTGCAGAGTGAGGTAACGGACAGACTGGGCCAGAAATGAGTGGTTAGCTAACGGTATTTGGGGAGGTTCCGCTAATGGTGGATGGGGGATAAGGTTGATTCTCTTTAAGGGCACGAGAAAATGGAGGATTCTGAAAAAAAAAAAAATGATATTTGACTTGAGCACGCTGGGTGTTCCCCTCCACAGTTCTAATAAATGAGTTTACAGCAAAACTGGAAGATGCCCCCTCTGTATTCGAATGTCTGTAAAGTGTATTAGTTACTTACTTACGCCCATAGCTCAAGGGTGAGCAGAGGCCATCGACAACACTCCACCATTGCACTCGGTTCTGGGCTGCTCGCTGAATGCCTGTCCAGTTGGTCCCCTGCCTCTTTGTCTCTGCCTCAGTGTCTCGCCTCCAGCTGCTGCGAGGTCGGTCTCTCTTCCTCTTTCCCCGCGGGTTCCATGTCAGGGCTTGGCGTGTGATGTTGGATACTGGATACAAAGTGTATTCCATCTTAGGCTTAGACTCATAAACCTACCAATATTGAGAATATGCAGACAGTCCTGTGAAATGCTCGTTGTTTTATCGACGAATTCTCTGACAGATTTTCCCCCTGCTATAAACAGCAGTGATATTCGGAAATTCGAAAATAGTGATGAATATAGGTGGTTTCATTCTTTTCAAAATTTATTTCAAGCAGAAAAAAAAATCTATCATTTGCACTGGATAAATGGCACGTGATTAGTCTTAGATTCAGATCAAGAGTTAGCGGCCTAAAAATATTCAAACAATGGTTTCAAAGTGAAGAAGATGTAACAACGTTTGCCCAACGTGTAGAAATGGACAGAAAATAAAGTTCATTACTTTTCAATTGCCCTCCTTATGATGAAAAACGCAGAAGATATGATATTCTGAATTACTTTACAGGAAACCCTGATCAGAGATCTGTAGCATAATCATATTCTTTCAAATAATAATGAAAATGTAACGAAATCCCTGACTTGTTTCTTAACAGAAGCATTTACGATAAGAAAAGTGTTCACGGAACAAAGTCAGCAAATCCCAAGGTGATCCACCTGCATCTCTCTCTCTTACCCTCTCTCTCTCTCTCTGTGCGAGATCGTGTCTGTCTGTCTGTCTGTCTGTCTGTCTCTCTCCTCTCTCTCTCTCTCTCGCTCTCTCTCTCTCTCTCCTCTCTCTCTCTCGCTCTCTCTGTGTTTGTGTTTGTGTGTGTGTGTGTGTGGTGTGTGTGTGTGTGTGGTGTGTTGTGTGTGTGCGTGCGTTGCGTGCGTGCGTGCGTGTGTGTGAGAGCTCGTGCGCGCACGCGCGCGTGTGTATGCATTTGAATGTGCACGTTGTGTGCATCATCCTTTCATGAGCGTGTGTGTGCGTACTTTTTTTTAATCAAATTGATTTGAAATCATTTTGATATAACGTTAAGTCATATATGATTCCCCCCCCCCCCCCCCCCCCCCC
>JADBJO010004414.1:82500-85000 GCA_016801955.1 Conus betulinus | reverse complement strand
ACACTCATCCAAACTACCCCATTCCAGCCGCCCTCTTCCCCTAAGGCCTCCTTCGCTTGGATTTGGTAACTTTGATGGTTAAAAGTGGTAGTTATCTGACCTTTAAGACTTGATGCCTGGCTGTCTCAGAGGGCTCTGATATCACAGCTGACTATGCTCACTATACGTGTCGTTTGCGTTTTCAAATAAGTAGATTATAGTGTCTGCATCTGTGTAGACGTGTCTTTGCGTTTGTCGTGGTCCATGATGGGGTTGTCACCCTCTTCGTTCGTCCAAAAAGAATTTTATTGTCGTGAACTGCCATTGATTTACATTAATTCATGAATACTAAGGCTTATTAACAGCACAGGTAATGGTGTACGTTGAGACCTGTTTCGCTGATTTTGGTGCTGCCATGGTCGTTTTTATCATTTGGTGTGTGAATCATTTTACTATGTGTTCTGTAAGTCAGCATAGAAACAACATAAATACAACAACAAACCGGATGTCTCTATGCACTAGTAATTAACAACAACATAGACTAGCAACAACAAATCAGTAGCAACAACAACACACGTACACACACACAGACACAGACATACAGACACAGACAGACAGAGAGACAGACAGACAGACAGACAGACACACACACACACACACACACACACACACACACACACCAAACGAACGCACACGAACACACACACACACACATACACACACACACACACACTCACACACACACACACACACACACACACACACACACACACACACACACATACACACACACCACACCACACACACGCACGCACGCACGCACGCACGCACGCACGCACGCACGCGCGCACATACACACCCACCCACACACACACACACACACACACACACACACACACACACACACACACACACACACACACATACACACGTAACACACACACACACACACACACACACACCACACACACACACACACACACACACACACACGCACGCACGCACGCACGCACGCACGCACGCACGCACGCACGCACGCACGCACACACACACACACACACACACGTAATTTCTTGGGTCAGTACGTTGGTCAAATACACACAGTCACACAAACGGCCATCTGGATCTGCTTCTGTTGTTGCAAGTTCTCTGCCTGTTGTCTTGGTGCTGACCCAAAGGTCTTTTTTTTTTTTTTTTTTTTTTTTGTCCACACTCTTAAAATGACGCTTTGGAACACCATAAGAGTGTGTGTTTACGTGGGATTGTATACAACCGTCTTGAGATAGTTCAGCGCGGGAAGACAGCTCATCCCTCGTCAAAACACAGCCTGTGACTTGACTTGGTGTCCTGTTTGAAAGCATCTGAAACAGGACTAAAAAAAAAAAACAAAAACTATTCTTAAACGTTGGCTCAAATCCAGGCGGTGAGAAAGTATGGAAAACACATGAAAAGTAGACCACCATCAGAATATCAAGAGCAGCACGTATGTTTGGACTTGAATTTTAAAAAGTGACGCAAGCATATTCGCAATGCAGTTACAGTTCCCGCGATTTTTTTTTTTTTTTTTTTTTTTTCTGCATAGATTTATAAACTCTCATTCGTTCTGCTACTCTTTCTTTGAAAGAAATAGTGATATTTTGTGCGCATTCTACAGGAAATCTCTTGGTTACTGTGCGATTCTGGAGCTTCATGATATCCTTTCAGGAACTCTCAGTTGGCCTCAGAAAAACAGAGAATGGTCGACGAACCTAATTTTACGCAAAAAATAAATAATGTGCTACAACAGAATGGAACATGAACTATGCCCTTCCTTCTGAAGTCTTGTATGCTGCAGCAGAATGGAGAGGTGCCAAAATGTCTGGCACTGTTGGTTCTTGAGAAAACAGATGGTATTTGCAGATCGATGAGTATCCGTGGCTGTGGCTTTTGCTGATCAAGCATCTCTTACTCTGTATCTCTCTCTCTCTCTCTCTCTCTCTCTCTCTCTCTCTCTCTCTCTCTCTCTCTGTCTCTCTCTCTGTCTCACCCTCCATCTCTCCCTCTCGGTCTGCCTCGCTTTCATTAATCTCTTTTTCTGACTGTCTCCTTCTCTGTCAGTCTTTCCACCAGAGGCTGTCTCTCTTTCCACTCTCTGTCTCTCTGTCTTTGTATCTCAAAACCTTTATACTGTGTATGTCTGTATTTCTATCTCCTCTCTTCTCTCGTTAGTTTCTTCTCTATCCCTCTGTGTGTGTGTGTGTGTGTGTGTGTGTGTGTGTGTGTGTGTGTGTGTGTGTGTGTGTGTGTGTGTGTGTGTGTTTGTGTGTATGTGTGTGTGTGTGTGTGTGTGTGTGTGTGTGTGTGTGTGTGTGTGTGTGTGTGTGTGTGTGTGTGTGTGAGACAGAGGAAGATACTAAGGGCGACGATAATGATGGTAGCGGTGTGAGGCTGGGGTGGGGGGGGGGGGGGGGGGGGGTTGGGAGTGTGGCAGGGGTTGGGGGGGGGGGGGGGGGGGGGGATGGGTTTTTCTATTGGACTGAGA
>JADBJO010004414.1:57500-70000 GCA_016801955.1 Conus betulinus | reverse complement strand
TCTCTCTCTCTCTCTCTCTCTCTCTCTCTCTCTCTCTCTCTCTCTCTTTCTCTCTCTCTCTCTCTCTGTCCACCAGAGGCTGTTCTTCTGTGTGTTCACTGGCATCTGTCAGCTTGTTTGTTTGTCTTCCACTACTAAAAAAAATAAAAAGAAAGAAACAACACACACACCCATGAAAAAAAAAATTGGAAAAAAAAAAAAAAAAAACAAAAAAAAAAAAAAAAAGAAAAACACTACCAAAGCAGTGTTAACAAACCTTGGGAAGAGAGAAAATGTGGCCAAAAGAAGGACCCCATTCAATTTTGATGTGTGTCCAGCCTGCACATCTGGATCCAAGGGTGTAGCCAGTATCTACTCACACTATGAAGATGAACACGTCGACTGTCGGCAGAGGCACTTAATGGAAGGACAGACTGTGGTAGCATTGAGTCAAGGCAGGAGGGGAGGGGGATGACCCATACAAGATTCGAAGGGATGAAACAAATGGCGATTCTCGTGCCAAACAGGTCACCTGGTGCTCAGAGAGAGAGAGAGAGAGAGAGAGAGAGAGAGAGAGAGAGAGAGAGAGAGAGAGAGAGAGAGAGAGAGTGGGGGGGGGGTGGGGTGGGGTGGAGCTTTCAGGCTGTTTATTGCCAAACACGATGGACAAAGAAACCTAGGAATGTTTAAGTCTCACACACAAGCAGCAACAAGAGAAATGTAGGAAAGTTCAAGCTAAAAACACCCAATGTGACCAGCAACTTTGCGTTGTCAATAAAACATGATCACGACATACATCTGGGGAAAATAAAATGCATGCAGAGATGGTTGAGAAACCCTCTCCAAAACGTAGAGTGCACAAAACGTCTCGCTGTTTGGAGGCGTGTGTCCTCATTTTGAGAGCACACATGACGTGTTTGTCATGTGACATGCAAGAAGACGACGGGATCGACGATATCACAGGTTTGTCTTTGGGCCACTGTCCATTTTCTTTCTTTTTTGTGTGTGCAGGTTTCCTTCAAAATGGTTTCATAGCGTGTGTGTGTGTGTGTGTGTGTGTGTGTGTGTGTGTGTGTGTGTGTGTGTGTGTGTGTGTGTGTGTGTGCATACATATTTTGTCCGATAGAATACAAATAGCATGGGACAAAACGTAAAATGTAAGATAATATTTTGTTTTGAATTTCTCCTATGGCAATTTTTTCGCATAAGATTATATAATCTGAAACTGTAAAGATATCTCTCGGGTTCTAGGCTCTACAAGCAATTTCCCGATCTTCTAACTCGTTTGAGTTGATAATGAAATACGTAAATGAGAAAAGACATGTTGCCAAAACAAGCTAGGTTTGTTTTGTATTTCTACTCAAACGATTGGGAGAGTAGTTTGCTGTTTGAATGTCAACCTCTTTCCATTTATTTTTATTAGTTTTGAAAATATTGGTCCATGTGAATTATAGTACGGTATTGCATGTAGTTAAATCAGGTACGCTCATTTCACAAGGTTTTACTATTTTTACTGCTTTTTTTTTTTACAACTGCTTCTATTTTGTCCTTCATTTCAAAGCAACTGAAGGCACCTTTTCTTAAGTTACTTAACTACACTGGTGAATTTAGAAGCAGCGTCCAAGTTTTGACAGAATTAAGGATTTTACCACAGCAACTCTTTAATTCTTTGGGGGCATATTTACAAGGAGCTCTAACATACGTTAACTTTTCCTTTCTCTCCATATCACTGATGTGTTGTGCCAACCAAATACCCACTATTTTAAACTCCGGAGGATTTTCTTCCACATTTAAATACTGTATAATTGGAGAACTTCGCTCACCGTCGACGGAGAAGGACGTGTCGCTTTGTCGCTCTGCCGAAGTCAAAATGAAGCTTCGAGTGTAACTCCTTCATCTCGACATGTTACTGCAAATTAACTACAAAGTGAAATGTGACAAATAATGTAATCATAAAGTTTGTATATACTCGTGACAACGATTATCCGACGATGTGTGCTGGCGGAAGACGAATTGTGACAAGTTGTGCTTGAGGGAAGATAGGTTCCCTGCCGTCTTCTGTGTGTGTGTGTTTTTTTCTTTTTTTTTTTTTTTTTTTTTTTACTTTTTCCCTCTTGATCAACTGGGATACTCTTCCTGAAGTCAGTGAACACGAGTTAAATGGCTGGGGACTAGTTATGCCTTCAAAGAGTAAAAAAAAATCGGTCGTCGTCTGACAAAACTAGCGCTTTTCAAGATTCTGGATCATCGAAAACTCGGAGAGACCAAAAAAAATAGCAAAAACAAAGATCGGAATCGTTACCTGGTCAAAAGACTTTGAGAGCGTTTGTTAGCGGAACGGAAGAAATGGCGACCGAAGAAATGAATAAAACATATACAGAGGTTAGAGGTGGGGGTACAAACGGCGGCATTCCTGAACAGTTAACTAACCTTGAAAAGGCAATTAATGAAAAATTCAATACATTAAAAAACAAAGTTGAGGCCAGTGAGTCTCGACTGTCCGAACAAATTTCTGAACTTTTCGAAAAATTACGAAGTGACATCTTTGCACTTCAGGAGGAAAACGATAGACTGAAGCTTAAACTGGAAGACAACGAAGATGTTGTGGAAGATTTACAAGACGAAGTAAGAAATCTAAAAAGCACCATCCAAACAGATAAAGAAAAAATAAATGACTTGGAACAATACCAGAGGAGGGATTCTGTTCGTTTTCTTGGAATAGAGTCGGATACTGCTTACGAACCCATAACGGAGTGTGAACAGAAAGTAATAAAACTCATCAGAGAACTCTTACATTTTGACCACATATCCGCTGCAGACATTAGCATTGCACACAGAGTTGGACAAAAACGTGACAGTAAACCCACGCCCAATTATTGTTAAATTCATGTCGAGAAAAATCAAGTCTGAAGTTATACAAAGAAGACGACTGCTGAAAGGTACACACAAAGCAATAGTAGAAGACCTTACTCCTCTTAACATGAAGAGATTACAAGAAGTGAAAAACAATGCTAACGTTCAGAACTGCTGGACTAAAGATGGCACTATCTACGCCCAACTCAAAAACACAACAAAATCGTGAAAATACTTCAAGGAAACCTTAGTGTTCTAGAGGAACCAGCTGCCCACACTACAACCACTGACAGATTCACACAGCAAATTCGAGCCATGACGACAGAAGACCGAGAGGCTCCAGTCAACAGAGGACGAGCACACCGAGGCAGTTTCGTGGCCCACCACCTGACCCCTCGCCGCAACAGACCCTGGCCCAGCTACCGGGACCCTCTTTCCGGACACGGCCACCGGCCGAAGGAGGGAAGGATGTCCGGACAGCAACATCCAATGGAGACCAGCCATGCCAGAGTCCATCAGTCATCTTCCCCTGTAAAGCCCGACAGTCCACGGGAACGCCAGCAGACGGTGAACCATCCCCAGGTTGTGATCAGTCCTCCCAGCCCTTCAAAAAGGAATCTACACGGTTCTGATGGGATGGACAAACGGTGATGGGGAGGGTGGGTGGGGGGGGACGGGATTGGCAGTTTGATCAGACTTGTCTGATGACGGAAGTGTGCGTACACCCGTCTTTTGTTTGTGTGTTTGTTTGTTTTTTTTCACGTTTTCACGGGATTTCACGGGGGGGGGGGGGGGGGGGGGGGGGGGGGGGGGGGGGGGGGGGGGGGGGGGTGGGGGGGAGGGTGCATCGGGGTGACTGTTTTGGGATCAAAGACTAACTTTTTTTTTCTTTCCTATGGGAATTTGCCATTGCCTTGTTCCTTGCCGTCCCGTGCTCCTCTTCCCCGCCCTCCCCCCCCCTCCCCCTCCCCGTCCCCTCCCCCCCTCCCCCCCTCTGTCTGTTCCTTTTCCCCCGTCTGACTTGTTCCTTTACGTCCGTGTTCCTCTTCCTCACCCTCGCCCCCCTCCCCTCCTCGCCCCCCCCTCCCCTCCTCTGTCTTGTTCCCTTTCCGTCCCATCCCATGCCCCCTCTTCCCCGCCCTCCCCCCCCTCCCCTCCGTGTCCCCCCCCCCCCCCCCCCCCTGTCTTGCTCCTTTCCGTCCCATGCTCCTCTTCCCCGCCCTCCCCCCTCCCCCCCTCCGTGTCCCCCCCCCCCCCCCCCCCCCTCTGTCTTGTTCCCTTTCCGTCCCATGCTCCTCTTCCCCGCCTTCGTCCACCTCCCCTCCGTGCCCCCCCCCCCCCCCCCCCCCCCCCCCCCCCCTGTCTGTCTTGTTCCTTTCCGTCCCATGCTCCTCTTCCCCGCCTTCGTCCACCCTCCCCTCCGTGGCCCCCCCCCCCCCCCCCCCCCCCTCTTGCTCCTCTCCGTCCCATGCTCCTCTTCCCCGCCTTCGTCCCCCCTCCCCTCCTGTCCCCCCCCCCCCCCCCCCCCCCCTCTGTCTTGCTCCTTTCCGTCCCATGCTCTTCCCCGCTCCTCCTTCCCCGCCCCCCGCCCCCCTCCCCCCCCCCCCCCCCCCCCCCCCCCCTCCGTCTTGTTCCTTCCGTCCCATGTTCCTCTTCCCCCGCCCTCGCCCCCTTCCCCCTCCCCCCCCCCCCCCCCCCCCCCCCCCCCCCCCCCCTGTCTTGTTCCTTTCTGTCCCATGCTCCTCTTCCCCCGCCCTCGCCTCCCCCCCCCCCCCCCCCCCCCCCCCCCCCCCTTGTTCCTTTAAGCCCCGTGCTTCTTCCTTTTCCCTGCCCCTCGCCCCCTCGCCCCCCTCCTCTCCTTGTTCCCTCCCCCCCTCCCCTCCACCTGTCTTGTTCCTTTTCCCCGTCCCGTGCTCCTCTTCCCCAACCGTCCCCCCCCCCCTCCCCCCCCCCCCCCCCTTCCACCCTTTAGACCCCCCCCCCCCCCCCCCATCCCAGGTCCCTATCAATCATTCTTTATGCACATCCGCCTCATATCCTGTGGTGCCTCCTCCTCCCCCCTTCTCCTGCCCATCTACAAGACCCACCCTTCCCACACTGGTCGGTGGAGATTCATTATAGAGAGGGATATCTTGGTCATGTTTAACTTTCAAGTCGATATTGCAAAAGTTTTCCTTTCAACGACATTGACCACGTTTTTTTGATATTGTTTATTATATAGTCTGCCATTTGTGCTTGGATATTACTATGAAGTTATCAGTGAGGGTGACAACGATGTTGATGATGATCAGGATGGTGGTGGTGATGGTGGTGGTGATGATTATGATGATGATGACGATAGCAATTAGTGTTATTGTCGTTGCTGGTGGTGGTGTTGTCATTATTATTACTTTTTTTTTTTTTTTTTTTTTTCTTATGGGAATCTGCCATTGTCTTGTTCCTTTCTGTCCCCGTGCTCCTCTTCCCCCTCCCTCGCCCCTCTCTCCCCCCGTCCCCCCCCCCCCCCCCCCCCCCCCCCCCCCCCCCCCCCCCCCCCCCCTCTGTCTTGTTCCTTTTCCCCCCGTCTGACTTGTTCCTTTATGTCCCGGGATCCTATTCCTCACCCTCGCCCCCCTCCCCCTCCTTGTCCCCCCTTCCTCCTCTGTCTTGTTCCTTTCCGTCCTGTGCTCCTCTTCCCCGCCCTCGCCCCCCTCCCCTCCTCCCCCCCCCCCCCCCCCCCCGTATTGTTCCCTCCCCCCCCCCCCCTCTGTCTTGTTCCTTTCTGTCCCCGTGCTCCTCTTCCCCCCCCCCCCAACCTCGTCCACCTCCCTTCCTCGTCCCCCCCCCTTCCACCCCTTTGGCCCCCCCCCCCCCCCCCCCCCCCCCCCCCCCCCCCCGTCCCAGGTCCCTATCAATCATTCTTTATGCACATCCGCCTCATATCCTGTGGTGCCTCCTCCTCCCCCCCTTTCTCCTGCCCATCTACAAGACCCACCCTTTCCACACTGGTCGGTGGAGATTCATTATAGAGAGGGATATCTTGGTCATGTTTAACTTTCAAGTCGATGTTGCAAAGTTTTCCTTTCAACGACATTGACCACGTTTTTGATATTGTTATTAGTATAGTCTGCCATTTGTGCTTGGATATTACTATGAAGTTGTCAGTGAGGGTGACGACGATGTTGATGATAATCAGGATGGTGGTGGTGGTGATGGTGGTGGTGATGATTATGATGATGACGATGACAATTAGTGTTATTGTCGTTGCTGGTGGTGTTGTTGTCATTATCATTACTTTTTTTTTTTTTTTTTTTCCCTATGGGAATCTGCCATTGTCTTGTTCCTTTCTGTCCCGTGCTCCTCTTTCCCCGCCCTCGCCCCTCTCCCCTCCCCTCCTCGTCCCGCCCCCCCCCCCCCCCCCCCCCCCCCCCCCCTTCCTTTCCATCCCGTGCTCCTCTTCCCCCGCGTCCCGTGCTCCTCCCCCCCCCCCCCCCCCCCCCCTCTCTCCTCTCGTCTCCCACCCCTCACCCCCCCCCCCCCTCCCCCTCTAGCCCCCCCTCCCCCCCCCCCACCCCCCCCCCCCCCCCCCCCCCATCCCAGGTCCCTATCAATCATTCTTCACGCACATCTGCCTCATATTCCGCGTTGTCTCTTCCTCCCTTTTCCTCCTGTCCATCTACAAGACCCACCCTTCCACACTGGTCGGTGGAGATTCATTATAGAGAGGGATCTTTGGTCATGTTTAACTTTCAAGTCGATATTGCAAAGTTTTTCTTTTCACCGACATTGACCACGTTTTTTTTTATACTGTTATTATTATAGTGTGCCATTTGTCCTTGGATATTACTATGAAGTTGTCAGTGAGGGTGACGACGATGTTGATGTTGATGACGATCAGGATGGAGGTGGTGATGGTGGTGGTGATGATTATGATGATGATGACGATAACAATTAGTGTTATTGTCGTTGTTGGTGATGCTGTTGTCATTATCACTAATATTATTATTTTTTTTTTTCCCTATGGGAACCTGCCATTGTCTTGTTCCTTTCCATTCCGTGCTCCCCTTTGCCGCCCTCGCCCCCCTACCCCTCCTCGTCCCCCCCCCCCCCCCCCCCCCCCCCCCCCCCCCTTCTTGTTCCCCCCCCCCCCTGTCTTGTTTGTTACTTTCCGTCCGTGCACCTCTTCCCCCCCCTCGCCCCTCGCCCCGCCCCGTCCCCCCCCCCCCCCCCCCCCCCTCTGTCTTGTCCCTTTCCATCCCGTTTCCTCCTCTTACCCGCCATTCGTTCCCCCTCCCCCCCTCCTCTTCCCCTCCCCCCCCCCCTCTCTTATTCCTTTTTCCGTCCCGTGCTCCTCTTCCCCACCTTCGCCCCCTCCCTCCCGTCCGTCCCCCCCTCCCCCATCTTCTTGTTCCTTTCCGTCTTGTGCACCTCTCCCCCCCCCCCCCCGCCCCCCCCTCCCCTGCTCGTTATCCCCCCCCCCCCCCCCCCCCTTGTTGTTCTTTTCCGCCCCGTGCTCCTCTTCCCCCCGCCCCCCCCCCCCCCCCCTCCTCGTCCGTCGCCCCCCCCCCCCCCCCCCCCCCCCCTGTCCGGTTCCTTTCTGTCCCCATGCTCCTCTTCCCTGCCCTCGCCCCTCTCTCCCCTCCTCGTCCCCCCCCCCCCCCCCCCCCCCCCCCACTTGTCTTGTCCCTTTCCGTCCCGTGCTCCTCTTCCCCGCGTCCCGTGCTCCTTTTTCCCCGCCCTCTCCCCCCCCCCCCCCCCCCTGCCTTCCCCCCTCCCCCCCCCCCCCCCCTCCCCTCTCCCCCCCCCCCTCCCTCCCCCGTTCCAGGTCCCTATCAATCGTTCTTCACGCACATCCGCCTCATATAGCGCGGTGCCTCCTCTACAAGACCCACCCTTCCACACTGGTTGGTGGAAATTCATTATAGAGAAGGATATCTTGGTCATGTTCAACTTTCAAGTCGTTATTGCAAAGTTTTTTCTTTCACCGACATTGACCACATTTCTGATACTGTTATTATTATAGTGTACCATTTTGTCCTTGGATATTACTATGAAGTTGTCAGTGAGGGTGACGACGATGTTGATGATGATCAGGATGGAGGTGGTGATGGTGGTGGTGATGATTATGATGATGACGATAACAATTAGTGTTATTGTCGTTTTTGGTGGTGCTGTTGTCAGTATCACTACTATTATTGATATTAATTTTATGGATACATACTCTGGTTGGTGTATATATTCAACACGTAGCTTGATATCGTGGTGAATGTTAATAATGTTATTTCATGCTAGAAAAATAGTCAGCAGTTAACACACGTCGACTACTTAACTTAAACATACAAAAAACGCAGTTAACATGTCCGTGCGAGCGAATGTTTGTAAACAGAAAAGACAGAAAGAGTGCGTGCGTGTGCTACAGGATGAATGTAAGAGATTATCAAAATATGAAGAACTGGGGTGATAAGCTAACAAACTACATACTGCGTATCTGGGAAAATTGTAAGTGGCACAAAAATACTATTAATGTTAAATTAAAAGGAGCTTTTCACCGTTTAGGACTGATAAAACGCAATGAGTAGTTTTACGTTGTCATCTCTTAACTGCCAGGGCCTAGCCGATTTTGGAAAAAGGAGAGACGTTTTTCAATACTTAAGGCAAAAACAATACTCCGTATACTTTCTTCAAGATACACATTTTTCGTCAAAATTAGAACGCCAGATTAGAGCAGAATGGGGGTATGAGTGCATTTTTTCGTCAAACAATAGCAGATCTAGAGGTGTAGCTATTTTACTAAACAACAATTTCGAATTCAAGATAGAAAAAACCATCAAAGACTGTGGGGGTAACTACATAATCCTAGTAATAAACACTATGGGAAAACAAATAGGATTGGTAAACTATACGGACCAAACAGGGATGATCCAACTTTTTTCTCTAATTTGCAGAACCAAATCGAAGAGTTATATGTACCGAATATCATAATTGCTGGAGACTGGAATCTTGTGTGCTGAATCCTAATTTAGACTATTGCAACTACAAACACGTCAATAATGTTAAAGCACAAGAAAAGGTATTCGAAATGATGTCAGATTTAGAATTAGTAGACATATGGAGAGAATATAATCCAGAAATTCTTCGCTACACTTGGAGACGATTAAATCCCTTTCAACAAAGCCGTTTAGATTTTTTTTTGGTTTCTGAATCATTTCTTTCCAATGTGAAGAATGCTGAGATTCTCTATGGTTATCGAAGTGATCATTCTCTCTTATAACAATAAATCATATGTAAAAAAAGAACGATCCAAAACTTATTGGAAATCAATTCCTCGCTTTTAAGAGATAAAAAATATGTTGAACTTGTTAAGGAAACTATACAAATTGTAAAAGAACAATACGCGGTTTTAGTTTATGTAAGAGAAAAATTAGATTTATCCCGAATCATGAAGTTCAATTGAGTGTAACCGACCAATTATTTCTT
Organism: Conus betulinus; assembly: GCA_016801955.1. NCBI lineage: Eukaryota > Metazoa > Mollusca > Gastropoda > Neogastropoda > Conidae > Conus > Conus betulinus. The sequence continues at coordinate 60,712 of JADBJO010004414.1, read as the reverse complement.
GACACCCTTTTAATGGAAATAAGAGCGAAAACCATAGCATATTCTATCAAAAAGAAGAGAGAGCAAAATGTGAAGGAAGAAAATCTAGAGAAAGAGATACAATACTTGGAAGCAAAGCAAAAGAAAAGTGACAATGATAGAGTTTGTTTAGAGGAAAAAAAAGAAAAAAAATGGAAGATCTAAGAAAAGCTAGAATGGATGGAATTATTATCAGATCAAAAGCAAGATGGGCATCTCAAGGAGAAAAGGTGACGAAATATTTCTGCTCTCTGGAAAAAAGACATTATGTCAGCAAACAAATGTCAAAATTAGTAACAAATAAAGGACGCGTTTTGTTAGAAACAAAAGAAATGTTAGATGAAACCACATCTTTTTATGAAAAACTTTACGAAGAACGAAGAACTCAGGATGTTAATCTAAATGACTATGTCACAGCTTTACCAAAATTAGAAAAAGAAGAAGCTGACAAATTAGAAGGAATTATAACTAAGAAAGAAGCAGCACAGGCAATAGAAAATATGAAGAATGATAAAAGCCCAGGATCGGACGGCATGACGGTTAATTTTTTTTCAAGTTCTTTTGGCAACAGATAGGGGACTTTGTAGTTCGCTCCATCAATGAAGGTTTTCATAACGGGAAAATGTCTATAACGCAACGGGAAGGCATAATAATATGTTTACCGAAAGGTGATAAACCAAGGGAATATTTGAAAAATTGGCGACCAATTACACTATTAAATGTGACATACAAAATCGGATCAGCATGCATCGCAAACCCGCATAAAAACCATACTACCGAAAATTGTAAATGAAGATCAGACAGGCTTCGTACCAGGAAGATATATTGGAGACAGTTTAAGAACTTTATACGACATGATGCATTATTTAGAAATAAGGAACTTGCCCGGATTACTTGTATCAATTGATTTTGAAAAAGCTTTCGACTCAGTAGATTGGAATTTCATGAAAAAAAGTATTAAACAAATTTGGGTTTGGAGATGACATATGTAAATGGGTATCTGCATTTTATAACGATATCAGGTCTTACGTTATAGTAAATGGGAAAATGTCAAGACATTTTGAAATACAGAGAGGATGTCGTCAGGGTGACCCCATATCTCCGTATCTTTTTATACTGTGTGCCGAAATCCTGGCATGCAAAATTCGTAAAGATGAAAATATCAGGGGAATAAAAAAATATCAGACACCGAATTTAAAGTAAATCAGTTTGCTGACGACACCACTTTTACTTTAGAAGGAGACAGAGCATCTTACGAAAAACTGTTCGAAAGGTTAAATGGATTTGAAAATATATCTGGCCTAAAGCTAAATTTTGAGAAAACTACAAACGTTTGGCTAGGAAACAGGAAACATTCAGCAGAGACACATCTATACCACAAACATATGCAATGGAATCCCCCAAAATTTAAATTCTGGGACTCTGGTTTTCAAACGAGATAACAAATTTAACAGAGATTATGTAAAAGATAAATTTGCTGAAGTTAAGACTTTGTTTAAAAATCTGGGCAAAAAGAACATGTACTCCTTTGGGTAGGGTTGCGGTACTAAAGTCTTTGATTCTTTCAAAATTAATCTTCTTATGGATTCTGCTCCCCCTAACCCACCGGAAAATGAGTTGAAACAACTGCAAAAAATGTGCTTCGAATTTGTGTGGGATGGCAAAACAGACAAAATAAGGCGACAATATTCAGTGCAAAATGTTGAGCAAGGAGGAATAGGATACCTGACATACAAGCCTTTGTGCATGCACTGAAGTTGTCATGGTTGAGAAGGCTGCTTTCAGGAACTTCAAAATGGAAACACATACTCGAAACATTGTGCCCAGAAATAAACTATATACGCTGTTACGGGTCTAAAAAATTTATAAAGAGTAAATGCAACTACTTCTGGAAAGATGTATTTTTAGCCTACGAAAAAATTCACCAGCCACATAGATTTAGATAACGAAGAGGAAATTTTATCAGAACCTATTTTTCACAACTTAAAATTCAAAATCAACAATAATGATTTTTGTTTCACAACATGGACTGCCAAGAATGTGTTCTTAGTAAAAGATATTGTTGGTGATAATGGAAGCTTTTTTGATTATGATGAATTTTGCCAGAAATGGAATTTGAGAGTAAATTACTTACACTATCTAAGTTCATTCAAGCAGTAAAGAATATTAGACAAGAAATATAACTGTTCAAAACAATGATAGTAATCAGGATCCGAAAGCGATTAAAATGATAAGCAGCGTTAAAAAAGGCTCAAAACCATACTATAAAATACTGGTTGGAAAAACACTTGTCGGTATTATCAAACCACTCTTTAATTGGCAAAGAAAGTTAAATTCTGTGGTAGACTGGCAAGTCGTTCTAAGATTGATTAGTAAAATAAAAGAAGTTAAATTAAAATGGTTCCAGATTAGAATTTGCCACAGAATATTGGTTACAAATAATGTATTGAAGAAAATGGGCCTAGTCGAGAGCGATAAATGTAGTTTCTGTAATGACGAATTAGATTCGATCTACCACTATCTTTGGAACTGTGACTTCGCACAAAACTTTTGGATGGAATTAGAAATATCTATGAAAAGAAAATGTCGTGTTTGTGAAAGATTATCCTTTAACGTTCAATTAATTTTGTTTGGAACAGACGGAAAAACCAAAATCGATGAAATTCTGTATATCATTATCTTATGGGCAAAATTCTTTATCTACAAATGTAGGATTAATAAAATTAGACCAACCGTGACAGCTTTTTATAGAGAACTTAAATACAACTATCGCACCGAAAAATATAAGCATAGTTTAGAAATGCGCCATTCTGAGTTTGAAAAACAATGGTTACTGTATTCAATGTTACTTAATGATTAAGTGGTCCTTGATGATACGTTTTTTTTTTTCTTTACTCGATGCTATAGTGTGCCCGTTTTTGTCACAAAGGACTAGAGAAACAACGCAGCCCTGAAAGTATTACCTCTGCTACATGAACAAAAACAAGGGCCCTTAGATGGAAACTATTACTTCATTCAAATCACTTTTATCTCACAGATATTCTCTTTCACTGTTTTACTACTATGGTATGTGCCACGTAACAAAACATGAATGTTAGCCTTATTAGTATTACAGGACAATTGAAAAATATGGGATGTGAGGTGGAGGTGAAAAATGAAAGAGAGGGAGTTTTTTTGACGTATCTACAGACATA
>JADBJO010004414.1:45000-47500 GCA_016801955.1 Conus betulinus | reverse complement strand
GATTCTCTCAAAGATATTTTGACATATGAAAGTGAAAATAAAACTGAATCGCGCTGAAAAATAAATTGCAAGGTATCTCTATGGATTTGCCACAGTCCGTTTCATTATTACATGCTCGTCTCTCTATACGTGCCAGACAAGCCAACGCCTACCTCCTTTCAGGGGAAAAAAAAAAAACAGTTATATTGTATTTTTGTCATGTTCACATTAAAAGGTCTAGCCTTGCTGCAGCCAAATATTAGTTATTCAATCGTCTCCGTGAAGCAGATACCGTTTCAGACTCTGAAAGAATGCCGTAATAAAAGTAACAAAAATAGCTCAATCTAATCAATCGTCGTAACATCATGCCGGCCATTTCAAATTGAATGCAGAGCAGGTTCGCTTATGAACAGTGAAAACAAAACAACATTACGCACATCACCTTGTTCAACCCTACGTGTACAATTTACGAAATCAGACTTTTTCTCTCCTGATCTTATTCCTGCTGTCACATTATCATGCATGCTTTTTGCACATTGATTAAACGTGCTCTTGATCTCATTTTTAAAACAAAACCGGCCGCAACGGCTGTCTGAATATAGAGTGAAATGATGCTTTTTCCACCCAAAGTCGGGCAAATGTGAGGCATAAACTTCAATGATTTGCGAACTGCTATTTAACTGAAACTAGCATGGGAAACATACATGATCAACTGTAGATTTTTCGTATACATCCGTCCTCGCTTTTGTTGTTGTCGGTCAAAACATTCAGATTTGTCAATTTCTGCAATTTTTTGTTATCAATGAAACCACGTGATTTGATGATTATGTCACACGTAGAAATACGCCTTTAATTATAATAATGTTTATACCCCCTCCCCATTTAAAAAAAAAAATGTAATTGTAATACTAGGGATTCCTTCCAGTTTTCCGGATGAATTTTAGAGTTAAACGAAATTAATATTAAACAGCCTCACACAGACATAAAAACATCCAAGAGCCATTCTCTATCTTCCTTACTTGATTTTTACTTCTGCTATGATTCACCATTCTTAAATCTTGCTAATTGTTTGCTGCACACATCCTGTTTTGACATCATCAGGTCAAAAAAAACATAATATGTACCATCATCATCACCATGATGATCATCGTCATCATCATCATCATCATCATCATCATCATCATCATCATCATCATCATCATCATAATCACCACCACCACCACCACCACCACCACCACCACCACCAGTATCATTATCCCCCCCTCCTCCTCCTCTTCCTCCTCCTCCTCCTCCTCCTCCTTCTTCTTCTTCTTCTTCTTCTTCTTCGTCACCACCACCACCACCACCACCACCACCACCATCATCATCATCATCTTATTATTATTATTATTGTTGTTATTATTATTATTATTATTATTATTATTATTATTATACTTCTTCTTCTTCTTGTTCTTCTTCAACTTCTACTTCTTCTTCTTCTTCTTCTTCTTCTTCTTCTTTTTTCTTCTTCTTTTCTTCTTCTTCTTCTTAAACTGTGCATCATCCATCAGCCTTTCAAACACGTGCATGACATGTTGAAGTAAATGATTGATCGAGGTTTTATTCTGAGCTCAGACTGCTTTTTTGTCCGTCTGTTCATATGATTCCATCTTGTCCTCTGACAAGTAACACAGTTGAAAGCTGACCCAGTAACTTTTGATTGCCTTCTTTCTTTCTATCTTCGTACAAAATTTGATATTAATTTTTTTTTCAAATGGAAATGAGGTTCTGTCATTTGTATTCAAAGTTTCATTCCACATTCTGCACACATTACGTTTCTTTGATAGCACACGCGAGGGCATGCATGCATGCGTGTGCGCGCGCATGCGCCCGCGTGTGTGTGTGTGTGTGTGTGTGTGTGTGTGTGTGTGTGTGTGTGTGTGTGTGTGTGTGTGTGTGTGTGTGCGCGCGCATTTACAAACATTTTATTTTTCATAACAGTAACTTGTTCTGTAACAGTATCATCACATCGGTTTGAAGCTTCGTTGACTTTTATCGAAATGAGATTTTCTGCAGCAGCAGGTTTATTCTTCAGTTCTTGTGAATTCCTTAAACTGAAGACGCGTTGCTCATATTCATGTTTCCAACAAATGCACTCATGTCTTTATCCACTTTAAAATCGCTCCTCCCATATTTTCAAACATTCTCTTTTCCAACACACAGACACAAAAGTAAACGATCTGACTCAACTTTTTCCATGATAGCCAGTGCAATCTTGTATCTCGAATTGTTTCGAAATGATATAGAGGCGTTAAATAATGATCAATGACACTGTTTCCAAGATCAGAAACATACGTTAAGTGGCCTTCAGTTCGAAGATATCATACTTTATCAAGAATGTACATGCCGAGTACACAGAATAAGCTCGACACGTTTTCTGCTCTTTCTTTCTTTTTTCCCCCAACCAGTTGTGCTTAGCAACTTGTTTGAGAGTAATTCCATAGGCAACTGGTCCTTGTGTTTCTTTTTTTTTTCAAAGTTG
>JADBJO010004414.1:37500-40000 GCA_016801955.1 Conus betulinus | reverse complement strand
AAGAACTACCATCAGCCACGCTGAACTGGATATACACGAACAGGACAGCCCTGTCACGCATTTCTCACGATATCCGATTATCCCGTGCAACACCACATGTGAACCCGAGGGCCGCAGCAACACAACGTGCACGTTTAACCTCAAGACTCAAAGAGCAACCTGAAAACAACAGGGGGTGATGGGTGGGGTGAAGGAGGGGTATGGCAGTGAGGATGCAGTGGACGGGTGTAGGAGGAGGGGGAGGGAGGGGTGGGGTGGGGGACGGGTTAGGAGTCACCTGCACTGTCGAGCAAAGTAAAATCTGACTACACTCATGGTTGCGTGCAAAAATTTTTTTTAAAAAAAGAAAAGAAAAAAAACAAATGTGACCAGCATCAATTCGGCTCCTCCGTTTTCTCCTGATCGGCAGAATCCCGAAGCAGCCGCTTGAAATGTATTGCGCGTTCGTCGGGGAGAGAGAGAGAGAGAGAGAGAGAGAGAGAGAGAGAGGCTGGGCAAACATACATGCGCACACACAAACACATAACTATGGCAATTGCAGAGATCATAGTAGCACATTATTCGAGGCTTGAGCAGCGGGTTGGTTTAGTGCAATGGTCAGGTGTCTGCTTAATCTTATCCGTAAGACTCTCTCCTGAAACTCTTTTAAAGTCTAAAACTATGTTATTCAGTTAGTAGACATCTGTGTAAGCCATTTTGTCCCTCTAATCATAGTATAGTCCCACCTTCATTTGCTTCTATCTGATGTAACTGAATTGACCAGGAAAAGAAGTCTTCATATAACTATGTTTAATTGAATGGTCAATTTATTGTTTACCATTTGCATAACAAATCAACTGTTTTTCATGTATGTATCCATGTATGTATGTATGTATGTATGTATGTATGTATGTATGTATGTATGTGTATATTTTTTCTTCTGTTTTCACTTATATTGTTGTAACTTATAATGAATACAATGTATGTGTATTTCTGTGTCCTACAGATGTGTGTCACAAATTGAAGTCTCTGCGCACTGTCTTCTTTTGGCGCATCTGTAATTTCTCAAGTCATTTGATTAAAATTTGATTACAAAAAAGAGAAGTTTATTCACTTAGGTCTTTGTCTCTCTGCAGACAGTGCGCATATGGCCTCTTGACAAGAAGACGTAGAGTATATATGTATATATATATATATATATATATATATATATATATATATAAAATTACCTTATTTCTTCAATCTTAGACATAAGAGGAAGCTTTGTTATATATATATATATATATATATATATATATATATATATATATATATATATATAATTTATTTATATATAGAAAGGCCTAGGAGCAGGCGATAGAAATGGATCTGATCTGCCTTCGAAGGGGATTGCGATGGTTCCCTCAGGCAGCTAGTGAAGGGTTTCTCATATTCATAATATATTTCCCCTCATTTCCTTCATCTTCATTTTTTTTCTAGAAGTTCAAATCTTTACCAAGTCATTACTATGACTGAAGAATTGTTAGCCTGCACTCGTTTTCCCCCACTATTTAATTGTCAGCATTATATTGTTTGGTCAGTCAGTGGGGGAGATCGCATCTCTTAGGAGATCGAAGTAAAGGTTATTCCGTACAATTCTTAGCCACTCACAATGCTTGGGTTTGAACAGCAGAGCTGACCACTCAGACTGTTCCATATCTTTTGATCTCCCTTGCATCCTTGAATGGATCCTCAAGTATAGGCTCAAAGATTGTTCCCTACATTTTATACTGTTTGCATGATGCTTTTAATTTTTTAGCAACTTTTTTCCTCTCCACACTTTCGTTTTGTTCCATTCACTACCCTTCCCTGGCTGCTTTGGGGGTGCTGTTGGATTCTTTTTTTAACCCTTTGTGGTGAGAACACCACAGAATTATGGACTGTGGTGTGTCTCTATTTGACACCAAGAGCACAAACACAATCAGTTGTGTAATTCTGAGAAGTCCGATCCAGTGGACAAAAGGCCTAGAGGCAAACGATAGAAATGGATCTGCCTTCAAAGGGGATTGCGGTGGTTTCCTGAAGCAGTTAGTGAAGGGTTTCTCATATTCGTAATATATTTTCTCATTTTTTTTATTTTTCGTTATTTTTTTTTCTTTAGAAGTTCAAATCTTTGCCAAATTATACTATGACTGAGGAATTGTTAGCCTGCACTTGTTTTCCCCCACTATTTAATTGTCAAGCGTTATATTGTTTGGTCAATGAGTGGGTGACCGCATCTCTTAGGAGATCGAAGTAAAGGTTATTCCGTACAATACTTAGCCAATCACAATGCTTGGGTTTATTGAACAATAGAGTTGACCACTCAGACTGTTCCATATCTTTTGATCTCCGTTCTATTCTTGAATGGCCCCTCTAGCATAGGCTCAAAGATATATATATATATATATATATATATATACACTGCTCCTAGTGACGCCTCCTTAAGGAAAGCAAAACTGAAAAAAGAAAGACACCCCCACCTTGCTCTCACCGCCCCAAA
>JADBJO010004414.1:15000-35000 GCA_016801955.1 Conus betulinus | reverse complement strand
TGTTCACTCTACACTATACCGCATAATGTCTTAACGAGAGCCGGTCTCTCAAGTCTATGAAATAATTGATCATCCCCCCCCCCCCCCTCGCTCGGGACCCCCCCCCCCCCCCCCCCCCCCCACCCTCCACTCCCCATCCCCACCCCAACTGAATAACACTGCTTCCGTTATAAAGATTCTTACCGAAAGAAATGAGCATGTGAGTATGCTCACTTGTAACTTTACATTAGTCACGTGACCACTACGTCCCTTCCAGGGAGACGTTCAGATGGATTCAAACGTTAGCGATGCTTAGGAACAGAAAAGAAAAGTAAAATGCATATCCATACAGTGCGACTACACGCTACTTTCTATGGTTAAATGAATGTATTATGTGTATCTCCTTTATTGCGCCATAGTGATATTCAAAGAATGATTACAAACAGAGATAGGGAGCATGGGTAGGGACGTGGTGGGAAACATAAAAGTACCGAGCATTCAGTCTTGCATTTGACTGTTGGTTTTTTTTTAAAGTATTTTTAAAGCTATACGTAGCAACAAATGCTATGCTCTCTCTCTCTCTCTCTCTCTCTCTCTCTCTCTCTCTCTCTCTCTCTCTCTCTTAACACACACACACACACACACACACACACACACACACACACACACACACACACACACACACAAACACAGACACACGCACGCAGACACTAATAATAATAACAACAACAGCAATACGGTCCAAAGTCATTTGTATGAAAAACCAAATATTCCACATTTGATAAAAACATCTGAACAAACAAACACAGATAATGAATAATCGTGAATTTGCGTCATTAGGTCGGAAAACCCCCCTCCCCACCTGCTGTTTTGAGTTCGTGCTGCAAGGGCTTCAATGAAAAGGTGGTGATGCCAAATTGTCAAGCTGGGAGCACGCACACCGCGATTCTCATGAACACAAAGGTTGTGTGCAAGCAATATGGCAACTTCGCTGAAGAGCTGACAATATGGAAGCTGGCGAAGGTGGATTCCTGAAAGCGCATGCTGGCCAGTGGAAAGAATCCCTTTGTCTTGAAGCGTTTATCAACTGCACAATTAAATGGGTGTCCTTAAAAGGTGAATAGAGGGAAAGCGAGACGAGACACGATAAACCTCCCCTCCATCCCTGCCTTACATATAGCTGATCAATCAGCTCACGGATTTACTACTTATTACGGCGAAAAAAAAGCGTTTTTAAGCCTTCTTTGAATATAGTCAGGGAATTTGAATGTCTGGGAGACGGACGTAAGTTTTTCAGGTTAGCTAGGGCTTAGAAAGAATCAAGACTGGTCAACCTTATCCTTTTTTAACAGTGAGGGCAGTAGTCGTATGTCCATGACAAAACAGTCGTCGGACTTGGCATTATAGTTTTCGCTCACGTGGCAAACGCTCTTCTTCTACCTGAACTAGCGGCTGTTCACTGAGTCCTCTGTGTTGAACAGACCCAACTGCGGGAGCACACACAACTAATTAGAACTAGCCCGTCATTGCTCGCAAGTTATAGCTGTGTTAGCTTGTAACAAGTATTCTGTCACTGGGAATAATCATGAATCTTCAAAATCAGTCGCATGATGGGAAAGGGATTAACTGTAAGTACCTATTTGAGTCAGCTCCATGTTCTAATGTCTTGCCTTCTTGTCTTTCATTTCAGTGTAACACGTTGTGCCTAAGAGCGCGCATGAGACTTTGAGCCTAAGATAGACAGTCAGACTCTATCTCAAAGCGCGAATTAGAAACGTGCCAAAGATTTTATGCATCCTGCAGGTGTGCCTAAAATTGCGAATCATATATTGCGCCTTAAAGCGCCAATCAGTCGGTGTACCTAAACGTCTCCACCAGGCATTGGAAGTATAAATCAAATGTTGTTCGTTATAGTTTTTTTGTAGGACATTGTGCCTAGAGGCACAAATCGAAGTCAGTGCGTAAAACGCTCAGTCAGCCATTCTAACTTCTGGTCTAAAATGCGCCGTTAGATATGTTGGCTAAAACTGCTGTTAGGCATCTGACACTACCATCATTATTAAAGACCACACCTACTCCCACTCAACCCCCACTTCCGTCTCCCACCGTCCATCCCATTCACTTATCGTTCGTATTGTGTTATATCTAAAAGCATGGGAAGAGAACTAACACTCGCGAGAAGAAGACACATGCAGTAAAACAGAGACCCTATACATCGGCCATCTCTGACTGGCGCTTTGATGTCATCGGGGGAAGATCTGTTGAATGATGGACATTATCTGGAAGACATGGAATTATGTCGGCAATAGCATGCGTGTGTGTGTGTGTGTGTGTGTGTGTGTGTTGTGTGTGTGTGTGTGTGTGTGTGTGTGTGTGTGTGTGTGTGTGTGTGTGTGTGTGTGTGTGTGAGTGCGTGCGTGCGTGCGTGCGTGCGTGCGTGCGCGCGTGCGTGTGTGTGTGGTTATTTCCTGTGAAAATACATGTGAAAATACTGAATATGATTTATTGAAATCTAATGTCTCATGCCATTGTGTCTGAAACGTTCGCCTCTTCTGTCTAAATGTTTCCAAAGCTTTCTGCAAGTACAATGTCTTTGAGATCTGACAGAAAGAGCACATAAGATGTGTGTATTGGTCTCTGCTTATCTTCGTGTGAAGAACACGTGCAGTTTGGGAGACTAGGAGGCGAGGGGAGAAGATCCTTAACAAGCGATAAACACACACTACAGTCGGGAAGGATTTCCTTCCCATCCTCCTCCATTTCTTCCCTGCATTTGTTGAAGCGTATACTTCACATTCTTGTGTACAAAATCTGTTTCGGTTTGCTTAAAAAAAATGAACCATATGACATAGTTTGAGTCCAGGCAGCCCATACTTTCCACAGCTGCTCTGTCAGTGTCATCAGTGTGTTTTCTTTCCTAACACGATCGAAGTGGATTTGGCGATGTCCCCCTTTTACCTTGGAAGAGAACATTGTCTACTGACAAAAAGCAGCTTTTCCTGAATTATGTGTTAAGCTCCTTTTCGTCAGTGGATTATCGGGTGGGGGTGGGGGTGGGGGGGGGGGGGGGGGGGTGGGGGCGGGCGGGTATGTGAACACATATCTGGTTTTGACGTTTGACAGTGGAAGTTCTCTTTCAAGGGAACATTACCTTGAGCCATCTTGGGCGGGATCGGGAATTATTCCTCTGGTTCGTTCTTAAGTTTTCATCTCTCTCTCTCTCTCTCTCTCTCTCTCTCTCTCTCTCTCTCTCTCTCTCTCTCTCTCTGTGTGTGTGTGTGTGTGTGTGTGTGTGTGTGTGTGTGTGTGTGTGAGACAAAAAAAAAAACTGATTAAGAACAAACCAAAGGAGTCATAGTCAGTCTGGGTCTTAATTGAGAGGCTTTGAATATGGGGTTCCCACTCATAAGTAATGCACACAGACACACACAGGCACATCGACAGACAGACACACTCCCTCTCACACCCACACTCACACCTGCGCGCTCACACACACACACACACACCACACACACACACACACACACACACACACACACACACACACACACACACACGTGCGCGCGCGCGCGCGCTCACACACTGACAGACTCACACACACAGACGCACACAGACTCTCTCTCTCTCTCTCTCTCTCTCTCTGTCTCTGTCTCTGACTCTCTCTCTCTCTCTCTCTCTCTCTCTCTCTCCACACGCACATGCTCTCATACACACACTTAAACTCCATGCCTTTCTACGTGTTTCCAAGTCCACGCCCTAAACAAACAACAACAACAACAACAATAGCAACAACAACAAAGACCACCACCTCACAACAGACTGAAACTTGCTCTGCTGACTTCCGTACCCGACGGTGGGTTGGGAGAAAAGAAGGCGTGGGGTAACATAGGATATAATGCAATAATTCATATGGGGAACATGAAATGTAATGTAATAACCATAGTTCATATCATTGGAAACGTAACACATAAAGTAGAGTATAACATGCGGAAAAGGAACTAAATAATGAGAGGTTGGGGAAAGAATGCACACACACACACACACAAGTATTAATTGAGTTTCTAAGTTCAAATGCTTTGGCAATGAAGTTTGCAAGACCAAACGTATGTTTGGGGTTTGCCAAAAGCAATGACATTTTGAAAACCGTAGGGTGACAAAAAATTTCTTGGGCAAAAATTGCTCTCGTAGTGCTTGATATTTGGGGCATTTAAGGAGAAAATGATACTCACATTCGAATGTGTTGGGACAAAAGGGACAGGAATGATCCGTTATGGCCTTTGAAAAGCGAAAACGGTGGGGTTTCAGACATGACATACCTAACCTAAATCTAATTATTGGTTTACGTAGATCTATATTTTTCATTTCAGATAGATATGGAGAGAGACTATGGAATGATTTGAATGAGGAAAAAAAAATTCAAATCGCTGTTTAGACTGAATTTGACTATTCCATCCTTGACGAAAACAATCAATTAATCTTTGTTTAAATTCCCGTAAGAAAATTCTATCATTTCCGACCCCTTGGTTTTCCCATACAAAGCCAAATCCATGATAATATAATGTAAAACAAACGGAAGAAACCCAATTATTTTTGTTTTTACAATGCAAATTAAAAAGTGTCTGATAAGCTTTATAAGGAAGACGATCTTCGTGCATTTTCAAAAGTTTAAGCCAATATTTGATACACCTGGTTCTAGTCATTATATCTAAAGGATATCTGCCTGTTTCGCGCCATATACTAACGCACTGGTGTTTGTACACTGACATTAAGAAATCTTTTAATTTGCAAATAAGTGTACTTTTTCTATTGTGCTGTGATCAGCTACAAGGCCCCAAACTTCACATCCGTAAGTGAGCATGGGTTGAATTTGGCTATCAAACAGCTTGAAAAATAAACGAGGACAATGGTTACCAAGTTTCCATAAGATTTTTAGAATGCATAGAACAGACCTTTTGCTCGTGATGCCATGTCATCAAGCGCGTAAGAAAACGTTAACCCAGTTGAGAAAATAATTCCTAAGTATTTATACTGGTTAACAACTTCTATTTTATCACACAGCCATAAAACCATTTTTCACGGGATGCAAAATATCCCCCCTTCCTGAACACTACAATTTTAGATTTCTCTAGGTTGACAGTAAGCCTAAGTTTATCTGCTGTGTTCTTTAAAATATTGAGCTGTTGTTGGAGTCCAATAATTGTATACGACAGCAGAATGATATCATCAGCGAATAACATTATTAGAATTTCTATTTAAATCAGGTGGTAACCTAATGCCATGTTTGCCCTTTGAAATTATTCATTTGTCAGTTCATTATAAATAAAGAAAATAAAACTGGGCTGCATACATCTCCTTGTTTTAAGCCTTGTGGACAGAAAAAGGTATCAGTAAGGTCATTTTTACAGCGTACTCTTGCTTTAACAATGGAATACATACTTTTTAATGCCTTAAACATTTTCCCATTAACTCCGTTTTTTCTTAGTATCTCCCAAAGTAAATTTCTGTCAACAAGATCAAATGCCTTTTTAAAATCAATGAATGCAATATACAATTTCTGGCTATTACATAATTGTTTTTTTAACTAAAACAAAGAGAGTATAGATATGGTCTACTGTACTGTATTTCTTCCTAAAACCAGCCTGCATTTCACCAATTATATTATTATTTTCTACCCATATAGTTAAACGTTTATTTAAGACGTAACTATATAACTTACCACTAATATTTAAAAGTGAAATGCCCCGATAGTTATCTGGAAGGTTAATATCACCTTTTTTATGTATTGGTTGTATCAGAGTTTCTGACCAATCGCTAGGGAACAGTCCTAAGTCAAACAGTTTGTTAAAAAATACAGTAAGAAAAGGAATAATTTTAGTATCAGCATATTTAAAGAATTCACTACATAGCCCATCTGGTCCAGCAGCTTTATTATTCTTTAATGCCCTCAATGCATCCCTAACTTCACTTTCGGAAATTTCTGTTTCGAGAATAAAGATATCATAATCTTGGCCCCCTATATCTGAATATTCAGTGCAGTGCTTTCATCAAAGTTGTCTAAATCTTGCACGGCAGAGTCAAAGTTAATACTTTACTAAAATGTTGGAACCACTGTTCATTTGTTATATCATTGATAATTGGAGTAGCTTTAGATACTCTTTTTATAGTTTGCCAAAATAGTTTTGGGTCTCTGTTACTATCCTCTAATGTTTTTATTAAACACTTTTTCTATGAACTTGTTGTTTCTCCTTTAATAGATGTTTATAGTCTCTAAGAAGATTACAATATATCACTCTGAGATCCTCTTTTATCCCTGCTTTGTTACACTGTTTAAATTGTCGTAATGCAAATCTGGCTTCCTGTCTTTTTTCCCAGCAATCTGAATCAAACCAAGGTTTCTTACTATCATTGCCACTAGTAATTGTTTTTAGCATACATTGACCTGCTTTGTATAAGGCTGCATTGAATTTACCCAACGCCAGATTGATATCTATATCAATTTGATTTAAAGCATCCATAAAAAGTAGCTGTACATCCTGAGAACATAATTGTGCAATATATTCTGGTTCTTTATCTTTAGTCCATACAAATTTATTTACTTTGTATGTTTTCTTTAAATTCTTTTCATTAGGGCAATGTTTAGCAAGCTGTAGCTCAAAATGAACAGGCATATGCTTAGACTCGATTCTGGACAATACTTTAAGCTTTACACCCAGATGAACAATGGAGCTTGACATTAAGAAATAATCGATCACACTAGACCCGTTGGGTGCTATATATGTGTAACTGCCATTTTCGTCGCCCGCAAGAAAGCCGTTAACAATTACGATGTTAATTGTTCACACACTTCAAGAAGGCATTTTCCAAAATCATTAACAGTTTTGTCTTCGGATATACGTGTAAACAGAGATGTAACATCAGAATCATCTTTCAAATCCTCAAGTATTCCACGTTAGGTAAACAAAGTTCTTTAACATTCCTACTGCCAGTTCTTGCATTGAAGTCTCCAAATATTAACAAAGGAAGGTCTCCATAGTCTTCTGTGAGGTCAAGTATGCACTGTTCTAAAAGATATACACCATTTTCTATTTCTGTTTCACAATAATACTGACTGTGAAGTGGGGGTAAGTACATTCCTAACAGAAAACAATCCATTGAATACCCAATTAAATCTTTAGACATTTTGAGAATTAAACAACTGTCCAACTCTGTAGGGATATACTTTATGAAATGTACAAATGTTTTCCTAACTAACATTACAATCCCTCCAGACAGACGAGCTGTAACTATGTTCGATAATTTTACACCTGGGGATACAAAAACCTTGTAATTTGGAAAAAGACTGTCTGGAAAATCAACTGAGAATGTTTCTGTCAATAAAATAAAATCATATGACTGGAGAAATGATCTAATCTCTGGGTCATAGATTTTTGACAGTCCCTCTATATTATAATTCAAGAAAGAGAGAGTACTATTTAAGAGAGAGAGAGAGAGAGAGAGAGAGAGAGAGAGAGAGAGAGAGAGAGAGAGAGAGAGAGAGAGAGAGGGAGGGGGGGGGGTGACGGTGAGAAAGAACATTTTGATTGAATGGAATGTTGTTCTCGAATAGTGAGTAAGAGAAAAGTTATGACATGCCGTGTATTAAAAACCCATCAACAAGAACGCACGCAATGCACTAACACAGTGACGATGAAGGTGTGTCATGTTTTCTTGAGTTATTTGCTCCGTCTCTGTCACTGTCTGTCTGTCTGTCTCCCCCCCCCCCCCCCCCCCTCTCTCTCTCTCTCTGCTTGTTCTTGTCCTTGTCCTTGTTCTTGTTGTTGTTCTCCTTGTTGTTGTTCTTGCTGTTCTTCTTCTCTCTGTGTATGTCCGCGCACGCGCTGTGTGTGTGTGTGTGTGTGTGTGTGTGTGTGTGTGTGTGTGTGTGTGTGTGTGTGTGTGTGTGTGTGTGTGTGTGTGTGTGAGAGAGAGAGAGAGAGAGAGAGAGAGTGTGTGTGTGTGTGTGTATGTGTGTGTGTGTGTGTGTGTGTGTGTGTGTGTGTGTGTGTGTGTGTGTGTGTGTGTGAACATGCAAGCATAAAAGTCCGTTAAAAAAAACGAAAAAAAAAAAAAAAAGACCGAAGAAACATCCCTTCCACAACAAAACTAATACTGAACATAATTCACATGCCAGTTTAAGACATTATTTCGTTTCGCAAATCCACACATTCATTCATTGCTACGTTCATTTTGCTACAAATACCTTCCCGAGGACAGAGTACCGCTGCCTTTATGGCGGTATAAGGAGTTACGTACAGTATTGCACGACGACCCTGGAAGACGAAGGAAATTGTCGTATAGGGAGTGTGATTCGGCCAGGTGTACATAACGGGACGACAACGATATGCCCAAACTGTATTGGCCCCACCAACTGCCTCGATGTTTTGAGCATTTCAAATATAATCGTGATGATATACGGATCATTCAGCACCATAATAGGATGGACAAGGTTCATCATGGTTGATTATAGCAATGACCACGGATGTACGGAGATGACATAGAATGTCAGCACCCGATGCACGGAGATCTGAGTTAGTGACGTGACTGGGGTCTTACTTGCCATTTTGGGTGTTTGTTACTGTCTCATTCGTTAATTCCGCTCCAACACATTGGTAGCGGCCAAGATGTTGTGTACTGGATGTCAGATATTTTTTTTTCTGTCCCATCTTCTGTGCAATCTCATTAGCACTGCACCGCTTATTCCGACCACTCGTTCCTAGCCACAACCCGGTCCGTCTTGCCACAGCCCCGGCATCGGCGATGAACAGGATACCGTCATCGTCAAGCCATCCTGAGGCAAACCGAGCAGAGGAGACACTCCACTGTCGAGTCACTTCGGTGGTGTTCAGTGGTGGCATGTTCTGATCCAGCATTTGCAGAACACCATCTGACAACAGTTGCTTAGTCGCAGAGCCGGAATGAGCGAGCTTTCTCTCCGGAGGGCGTCACCACGTCCGTCCAAAACGGTTTCCATGAAATTACCAATACAGGTGACCACGACGGGCATCAAACAGAAGCCACAGATGTGCGGAGACAATAGAAACTGGGGCCACAAGGGGAGCAGAGCATAACCGCCACACAATTTAAGACATCTATTTTTTTTTAATGAGAACGATGAAGATGATGCTACGGATTTCCACTTTGGTCCGAGATTGCATGAGAGAGCTGTATTTTACGCCTTTTCATAATATGTCCCATCAGCCAGGCTTGAGAGATACAGACACCTGCAGCGTTAATCAGGAAATGTGAGCAACACTCTCAGAGACGCGTTCATGAAGAGGATGAAACTCGAGTGGTTGGTTGGTTCCAGCCTTCCCCACTGAGCCCTGGCAAACTCAACTCTGGGTAGGAGCTGGTCGGGGTTGATGAGTTCATGCCTTCGCTTCCGGAAAGTAGACTATCGCTTTCCAGAGAGAGAGAGAGAGAGAGAGAGAGAGAGAGAGAGAGAGAGAGAGAGAGAGTACAAGTGGACGTAATACATATGCGCTTTTCTTGACAAGTAATATGTACATTGCGTGTGTTGGATGTTGTTGTGTTTTTAACACCGGAAGAGAGAGAGAGAGAGAGAGAGAGAGAGAGAGAGAGAGAGAGAGAGAGAGAGAGAGAGAGAGAGAGAGAGAGAGATTCGGATGATGTTAGGTAATTAGTAGTTATCAGGTGTGGGAGACATGGTGCAAGACTCACATAATTATGATGTTGCTGAATTATTCATTTTGTTATTGGCAGATGATGTAGTTCTATTGACTGAAACGTTGTTGGATTACAGACGCAGTTACATAGTCTACATCGCGCAGCACCAGAATTTCTTTGAATGTAAACATGACCAAAAGCAATATAGTCGTGTTTAGAAAAGGTGGATGTTTGGCAGACAGAGAAGAGAAAGGTGGATTTATAATGGAATCCTAATACCTGTGGTAAATATACATACAAGTACTTGGGGAGTCTATTTTTCTCCTAGGCTGAGTTTTACTGCAGCATGCCAGGATCGTGTAAGCAGAGCCACGAAGACTTTATTATTTCTATTGCAAAATTTGTACAAATTGAAGAATAATTCTCTTGATTTTTATCTGCAGTTATTTGATGCTCCAATTCAACCCATTGTTCAATATAGTGCCGAGAGATGGGGTCTTGAAAATGCAGCTCTTTATCTTAAGAAATTCTACACGTTCGCACTTAAAAAGTTTTTAGAGTTGAAATGAGCACAGCAAATGACCTCATCTATGGGAGACAAACAGGTATCTTGTATATATCAACTCAGTCATGCAGTGTAAGAGGTACTGGTTGAATTCAACACGACTAGAAGAGAGTAGATTACCGCGGAAAGCCAACAGAATGTTATTTGATTTAGATGCATGGAATAAAAGAAATAGGGTCTCAAATATTCGATGCAAATCACATGCATATGGTTTTGGTTATGTATAGAGGAACCAAGGTGTTGAAGAAATAAGTCAATTTTAATATCATTTTTAAAGACTGATTTATATTGTGTAGGTGGCAAAAATGGGATTTTCAAACAGCGAACGGTTTGAAATGTATAGAACATGTTCTTTTTTAACGATGATAAAACATATTTGAAACTGAATTCAGACAGACATTTAAGATTTGTATTGACAAGGTTTAGACATGGTGTGTCTGAAATTACGTGTCAGTACTATCGTTACAGATCACATACAAAATCAGATTTAATTTGTCCATTGTGTAGAATTGCCAGGGAAGATGAAGTTCACAATGCTGTCCTACATTAACTAATTTACGAAAACGATACATACCTTTGAAATTTTATAAGTATCCAAGCCAGTTTCGACTGAGTTTGCTGTTGGCATCGACGAAGGAAATCATCGTCAGAAAATTTATCAGTATTGCTATATAAAGCGTTTAAAATACGACTTGCAAACTTTAATGGCATTACCTTCGAAGCAATAATGTCATGGGGTAGGTACATTATCTCACGCAAGCAAGAAATCGGATCATCACTAATCATGAACCAGCAAAATATGCACGGGAAGCTTTCAGTCATCTGTCAGTGTTTATCTACTGGAACAAGTCTGTATGCTTGCTGTTCTCTTCGACGACTGAATCAGACAGAAACCGTTGTGCAACCGAAATCTTACCGACCGTCATTTCCGTCATTTACCGACCGTCATTTCCGTCATTTACCGACCGTCATTCTACGACAACAAGGAATTAGCTAGAAAATAGCTCTGAACAATATGTGCATGAAAAACATAAACAGTCTTTGAACTGAAATTAAAGATTGTTCAATCTTATGTAATTTAGCGACAGACTTAACCTAAAAATCTCATTGTAAAATAAAAACAAGTCTGATAAACTCAGACGACTTACAACAGGTGCTTGAAATACATTGCCTTTTTTTTTTTGGGGGGGGGGGGGGGGGGGGGGGGGGGGGGGGGGGGGGGGGGTCATCAGAAGCCTTGCATTTGAAAAGAAAATGGTATACGTTTCCGCACGGATTAGAGTGCAAACTTTGCATAATTTTTAGTTTCTGATCCTGGTTAAGACCAAGCTTTCTTTGCTTTTAGACCCAAAGTTCTAGTTCTAAATCTAGTGAGGACGTCTCCGTGCAATTTACGCTTTACAACTGATAAATACTTTTTTCTGGCTGCAAATTAATGTTGTATTCGAGAAACCAGCCATACTTTTCTTTTCTTCCAGATGTGAAGACCAGTATTGTTTGAAATGCATATTGTTTTTTTTTTTTTTTGTTTTTTTTTTTTTTTTTTTTGGGGGGGGGGGGGGGGGGGGGGGGGGGGGGGGGGAATAAACAAATGATCATCCCCTACTTTTTGATTTGACCATACTATGTGAAACCCTTTTTCTGTAAGAAGTTATTTTTCGTATGTGTGTCACCCAGTTGCATTGACCTGTTTCGTGTTGCTGTGATAGCATCTCATAATCTTCTCTGTATAACCTAGTCAATCGTAACGATAGCAACCTCGTGTGTGTGTGTGTGTGTGTGTGTGTGTGTGTGTGTGTGTGTGCGTGCGTGCGTGCGTGCGTGCGTGCGTGCGTGCGTGCGTGCGTGCGTGCGTGCGTGTGTGTGTGTGTGTGTGTGTGTGTGTGTGTGTGTGTGTGTGTGTGAGAGAGAGAGAGAGAGAGAGAGAGAGAGAGAAGAGAGAGAGAGAGAGAGAGAGAGAGAGAGAGAGAGAGAGAGAGAGTTAACCAAATGCTTCATCAAGATGACTAATTCGCACAGAAACAGTCTGCTATAATAATGTTCAAACAAATACACATTCATTCATTCATTCATTCATTCATTCATTCATTCATTCATTCATTCATTTTATCCCTTCGTATGTTATTTCTTGTTTTGCACTTGTCAACTCATTAATTGCTTGCTTGCTTGCTTCCCTGCTTGATTATTGTTCGTTCGTCACTTTGTTCATCTGTTGCTACGTTTCTTCTCACTGCAGGTCTAAAGAGGGCTGGACTGACAAAATGGCTGACCGAAGCTCATTCTTCCGATACAGGGGCCATGGGTGACTTGTGCCACTTGGTGGCTAGTAGCAGCCCCCAAGAACTTGAGGAGTTCTGGGAAGAGGTCATTCGGGTGGCTCCTGAACATCTTCTGTTCTACACAGGCCTGCACGCTGCTCTTAATGTCCTGCCCTCAGAAAAGGGAGAAAATGAGAAGAGCGACAACACAGAGAACTTTGAGAATCCAGGCAATACCAGCCAATCAGAGAATGAAGGTATTACCAGACAATCAGAGAATGAAGGTATTACCAGCCAATCAGAGAATGAAGGTATTACCAGACAATCAGAGAATGGAAGCATTGCCGGACAGTCTCAAGACGGATGCGAGACTGGCCAGATGGATGAAATTGCACAGGAAGTTGCTATGCTTTTGAAGTATTGCTGGCCACGGCTTTCATATGATTTCGTGAAGACCGAGCCTTGGTTTTCAAAATTTGGTCAAGAGTTCTTCAGATGCTTTAACGTGCATTTGTTATTCCGTTGTCTGTATGACAGACATGGCAGTGAAGGTGATGAGACCATCAACAATATAGTTAATGTAATTATCACACAGGAACTGCTGCGCCATGATGGACGTGGTTCCAGAGTCCTGCAAGAATATTCTGCCGTCTGTTTTCGCCCTGACAGCAGTTACCATTTTCGTCACCACGAAAAAGCTTGGTATGTTTTAGTTTCCTCTCTAATGGAGACACTGGAAACTTGTGACGTTTTTATAATACCGTTCATTCATACACTTGGTTGGGAAGTCGATTTGACTTCAGAATGTCAGGATTAGAGAAGAGAAGACAGTATTTTTCGCTGCTCTTGCTGGCCGCACTAGGACAATGGAATACACTACAGTCTTTTATTGATTTAAATATGTCAGTGGTGGTCGCACAGCGCATGGTAGACTACTGGATACAGCACAATGAGTACGTGTATGCAGTTGAAACGCTGAGGGTGTTTTACGAATCTCCTCCATGTGTGAGGAAACGGTGCCATTTCCATGAAATCCCCTGTCTAGGAACGAAGATTTCCGAAACACAGTTACAGAAAGTGGCAGCCGTGGCGAGAGAGTTGGACGTGTGGTGTGTTCACATCTGGTTGAGGGACCTTCTGGTCACGTCTCCCGCCGATCATCATGCCTCGCTGACAGTCTACTTCCGGCGCTTGCTCTACATTGGGCTGTTTGTGGACAATGACTTTTCTTTTCTGTGGGGTGTCGTCTTGCGGCGCGGGCTGCCAGCCTTGCTCAAGATCACTTCTACTGTGAAAAAGCGGAACGTGGCTCTCAGCGCTCGTGTCCATCGGTTTTTGAAAGCTGTGAACATTTTGTGGACAGTGCTAGATCAAATGCCTGAGACATGTTCTGATTCTTTCCTGTTGCTCTTAGTCTCTGACGCAAGTTACTGAATCGGCAATGTGTGTTTTTTGTTACAGGACACAGCCCGATAAACGGCAGAACACTTAGGAGTTTTGAAGAGCGGCATACATAAATAAACACTGCACAGTGACAGGAGAAATGATGAGAAAGACTTTGAAGTTGTGTGAATATTACGTCATTCCGCAGTGAAAAAAAAAAATCAGTGTATGAATCAGCTATTTCCTTCGTCTAAGTATTATGTAATTACGAGATCAGTGTTCAGGAGGCGTGGTCATCGTCTAACTCGTCAAAAGATTACGTAATGAGCACATTGGTAAATGTTATATCACACTTTGACAGGGTATATGATTAAATAAGCTAACCATGAGACTGACTATCAGGGATGCGTGTGTTCACATGCGTTTGTCGTCGGGGTAAACATTAATGCAGTGTTATGATCAGCTGTCTTCATCATAAGACTCAATATAACGCAGCAGCGAGGAAAATAATTCCAAATGTTTACCTCTTGATCAAGGATGATCCAATCAGGAAATAATGAAAAGGAAACGTGATTACAGTTTTTAGAGGAGCATTAACAGATTTTAATTTCTCAAAACGGAATGGATAGCACATCGCGAAAAAAAAAAAAACAAACCTAGAATCGAAACTATCTAGTAATCAGCATAGCCATACGCTGACCATGTTGACAAGCACTACGAAATTATTCAATCTTATAATGGGCCTGAAGAATATAACGTGGTCGATAAAGTGTTTTAATTTAGAACGAGACTGAAAGCTACAAAACCCATTTTTTGTTCATTGACCATACGGGAACGAGTTGATGGCAGTGCATTTTAAACCCAGTTTAAAAAAAAAAACCCACAGATTTGCAGAGTTGTTTAATTTTTTTAATAGTTGGGGAAATTCGACCTACCTTTCATTTCAAAATAGTAGGTGCCACAAAACTCGGACTAGGTAATATAGCACCTCACATCAAGAATACTGAGGCAGTATCTGGGGAACCAAACTCACCAGTCTCTCGTGGAAGGATACCCATTTTTCTCCGCGCACGAGAAAAATGACAGCAGTTCGTGAAAGAAATAACTCCAGGAGTTAATAAAGCCATGCATCAGTCATTTTTAAGCGCTGTTTTTAATTCAACGTTAAAAATAGAATCTTTGCGCAGGTATCTATAATCCCATGTGGAATAGTGGGTAACATCGATTCCACAGACCACCATCTACATGGATTGAATTCAAAGTAAACCACACACACACACACACACACACACACACACACACACACACACACACACACACACACACACACACACACACACACACACACACACACACACACACACACACACACAAACACACACACACTGAAATAGTCCTCTCCATGGAACTAATCAGGAAACTATGTCGTCAAAAACATAACTGTACAAAAGCAAAAAGAAAAACAAAAAACTCAACATATCACGACAAAAGAAACTACGAAAACGACCTAAGAGAAAAAAATTAAAGGAAAGGAACACGAAGAGACATAGAAGAAGAGAAGACATGGAAGTTCACGTTCATACGAATTCTTCATGTAACGTTCAAGGAAAATGTGACACAAAAACTAATTCACGGAATAAGTGAACATTCACGGTAAAAAACAAAAATCCACTCTGTACAAAAATAACATCGTAAGATTGCTTAATGCACGTATGGTTTTTGCCATGATTATCATGGCTCTACAATCTCCAGTTTTAAGAAGATCAGTCTTTTATCATTTATGTGTTGCTCACTCGCTTACATGACTTCTGTCCAGCTTGAAACGTGAGACATGATTTCTGGCTGGAAACTTTGAGCGTTAGATACTCTACCTTTCATGCGCGATTGAGTATCTTGCTTACGTGATGCTTCGGTCCCTTAGGAAGAGTAAGACATCAATGACAATGCTCCAGTCGGCTTGACTCTAAAGCTGTCCCTGGAGGCTGTGCGCCATGGTTCGCTTCATCTTTCACGCTGTTTCTTCCCCAGCTGACGTACTTCGTCTCCTCTTTCTACTTACCTGGGTGGTTCCAGGATAGAGCCTGACAGCTGTGTGTGAATGCTGGCTTCCCTTGGCCGTCTGAGAGCAAAGTGGATACCCATCAATGCTACTTTTGGAATACACCCCAAGCAGGCGTTTTCAACGCCAGAACAGGTGTACGCTCACTTGCAGTCAATTACTTGATATTGCCCTCATGTCTTTTTTAAGCTGTTATTTAAAAATGACATTTCTGAAGGAAAAAAAAAAAACAAAAAACAACAACAACACCAAGACCTGTACGAAGTTATTCATCAGGAATGTTGGGTCTGTTCTGTATCTTAAACCACTGACATTTTGCTTTGGTGCTGTTTTCCCATTAAAGGTGGACAATACAGAAGTGCATCAACTGTTTTGTGTGCACAGCTGTTTACAGTTATTACTTGCTTTGAAAAGGGAAGATATTATTTTGGTATATGCAAACGTTAGTGTTGTATTGAGAATCAGTAATGGTAGTACTGATGGCAGTAGTAGTAGTAGTAGTAGTAGTAGTAGTAGTAGTAGTAGTAGTTTGTAGTACGTGTTGTTTTAGTAGTAGCAGAGTAGTAGTTGTGATAGTAGTAGTAGCGGTAATAGTTTTAATGATAGCAGCAGCAGCAGCAGCAGCAGCAGCAGCAGCAACAACAACAGTAGTAGTAGTAGTAGTAGTAGTAGTAGTAGTAGTAGTAGTAGAGTAGTAGCAGTAGCAGTAGCAGTAGCAGCAGTAGTAGTAGTGGTAGTAGTAGTACTAGTGGTAGTGGTAGTAGTAGCAGTAATAGTAGTAAAGATTGTAGTGGCTGTGGTACGCTACTACCACTGCTGCCACTACTACAACCTCTACTACCACTATTTCAAAAAGAGCAGTAGTGCATTTAGGAACAGTAGTAGAACCCTGTGTCAGGTCACTGGCAAACTTCCAAGGCAGTGCGCCTACCGATATGAGCTTGTTGAAGTGATTTTTTTTTTCAATACAGAGTCAGGTGGCGTTTAGGAAAAGTACACATCCAGCTAAACAGCAAAACATTCTTTTGAAGATAGCAAGCTTGCCCATGGTTAAACAGCAAATTAAATTCTTACCTCCGGTCCGCGAGGACAGATTGAAGCAAAATGGCTCAGGTCAACTCAGTTCAGTGGTTGTATTTAGGGCCTCTTCATCAGATATGTGTGTGTGTGTGTGTGTGTGTGCGTGTGTGTGTGTGTGTGTGTGTGTGTATACAAAACGCATTATACAGACCCCCAATGCTCATGTTTTTGAATTCTCATATTAACCCGACAACTACAGATTGAGTAATATCAGTTGGAATATCAATATGTGTGGAACATACAGAATACAACTTTCGTTTGGTTTTCCAACATTCATTATACCTTTCTCCTGATCAAGTTCTGTAACGACAGGACGACCTAATAATAGAGGATAAAGTGAAATAAGTCGTCTGCAGAAACACGTAACATTAAAGAAAAAAACTTGGCTTCCACGTGTTCAGTCTTGACGTTGTATATACTTTCGTGGCTAGGATGGTTGAGCCAGGCGTAAGGCATGTCATAAAATTTCTTTTATGAATGTCGTTTTCCAAACCTACTGTAATCTTACACAGGAAAATTGCAGAGAAAGAACTGAGTGTTGTCAGACGAGCCGCTATTTCATTCTCAGAGAGAGAGAGAGAGAGAGAGAGAGAGAGAGAGGAGGTAGAGAGAGAGAGACGTTGGCTAATCCGTGAACATAAAGGAGACACAGCCTAATTGAACAGGGTGAATGCCCCCAATGCAGGTTAAGCAACTCCTGCTAGCAAGCGACGAACAAAGTAGTCCTGTTCACTCCGCATTTGTGCAAATGCTAAGTCCGACCTATGATGTCTAACAGGTGTATGAATGAAGCACATTCTTAGATGTGGGGGTATTTTTTGTTTAACACAATAGGCTAAATAAATCAGTCGATAACAACAAACGAATGAATCGATAAATAATTGATAAATGAATGGACAAATACGTAGATAAATGATCAAATACATGGATAATGACAGACGAACAAAAGTGGATAAATACCAAGTTGTTTCTTTATAAAGCAAACACTAGCGCAACATAGTGCCAATTCCATCGCTGGCATCTTCAAAGCCCCTTATAGAGTTCTTATATTATGTAAATAAGAACATATGAACGTGTTTATTTTCATTTCCACATTTCGTTAATCTATGTATTTATCTTTATTTTAGCAGCTGCTTCAGAAATAAGGGAAACATAAGCCCCATACATCACGTGCGCTAGAGCACGCGTGCGTGCGCGTGCGCGCGCGCGCGCGCGCGCGGGCACACACACACACACACACACACACACACACACACACACACACACGCACACGCGCGCGCGCGCACAAACACACACACACACACACACACACACACACACACACACACACACACACGCACTTGCCGAGGTGCCCGTCCTGTTTGTGCCCATGCCTGTTCCACGCCCTGACCTGTTTAGTCTGCTCTCAAGTCAAGTCAAGTCAAGTAAAAACTTTATTATCTCAATTTGAGAAAATAATTTGTGGTCACACACATTCAGCAAATAAACAATAATTTAGCCACATTACCCATTTTCTCACATATGACATACATTCATATAGAGGAGTTTGGATTTCAATTAAACATCTTCTCGGTTCAAGAAATCAATGGACAGGGGAATAAAAACTTTGTTTAAATCTGACACTTCTGCATTTAACCGATCGATATCTTCGTCCTGACTGAAGAAGGTCATACTGATTTGCAAGGACGTGGGTCTGGTCACACGTAATCTTCTTCGCTTTACAACTAACACGGCACCTATATAGCTCACTCAGACTTTTTTGTCTCTCACCAACGATTTTTCCTCCCACGTTCACCACTTTCTCAAGCACATTTCTGCTCTTCACAGTCAACCCACCATACCACACATAAATGAGAAAGTTTAGAACAGATTCCAAGAAGCATGAATAAAATGTCCGAAGAATGTCAGTATTCACATGAAATGATCGCAGCTTGCGAAGACAATATAATCTGGTTTGACATTTTTTGTGGACATACTCAACATGGGATTTAATATTCAGCTTATTATCTATAAAAGTTCCTAAATATTTGTATGATTCAACACGTTCTACTTCAGCACCTTTGATAAAAGTGGTGGTACAGCTTTTGGATTCTTTCTAAAATCAATCAACATTTCTTTCGTTTTTGTTACATTCAGATCAAGATAGTTATGATCGCACCAGTCAACAAATCTTTGAACCTCCTTGAAGTAAACAGAATCAGAGTTGGAAAGATCTACAAGTGCTGAGTCATCTGAATATTTAATGTACAAAGTTGAATCACTTTCCTGAACAATCATTTGTGTACAGAGTAAAAAGCACTGGTGATAAAACAGTACCCTGGGGTGCGCGCCAGTTGAAATGACTCTGGAAGACGAAACAACACTTTGATATCGAACAGACTGTGTCCTCTGTGTAAGAAAATCAATTATCCAAAGAATGAGCTCTGCCAAACGATCGTCCAGCTGGATTCCAGATTCTGCCCCACAACTCCGCAAAACGAAGAACACCACTCTTGCAGACGTTCCTACGGAATGCATGAAACAAGACTTTCCTGATTGGATCTTCCTATTTGAGAACATGCTAGCCAAGGCGGTGACATGTTATGTATAAATACCTCCGATGAGATTTATTTAATCTCGCTAACTCCAAGCCTGAAACGCTAAACACTCGAGCAACGGCGGCTGAATGGACTAGGAATTGGTGTCCTTGAAGTCAATTATTGTTCTAAAAACAATGTAAGCAGACGTCACATCATATATCGTATTAGCTGTAACAGCTGCACATTATCATCTTCTATTATGTAAATACAAAACAAAACACATCAACGGTGAAGAAATGCAAACGTCAACACTTGCTGGAAATAATTCACGCTGGAAAAAACATCAGGTAAACATTCAGTCCAAACCAAACAATAGAAAGATGAAACAGAACATTGAAATTAAAAGTACGTTGGGAGCATCTTTATGAAAATGTATCTGGAATACCCAATACCAAAGATACGATGTTACACCGGCCATAACAATCACATTC
>JADBJO010004414.1:5000-7500 GCA_016801955.1 Conus betulinus | reverse complement strand
CCACCTTGCTAATCCCTATGTTCTGTGTTATTGTTATATTGTCTGCTCCGATCCTCTTTGCACATTGGAATTTTCTATGAGAAATACCTTTCCCTATCCAGCAGGGGCAGGGATTTAGCCCCATGCTGACGAGAAACAGCTGCATCGCGACGGACACTAAAAAAGGTTAACAACAAGTGAAGATGTCGGCCTAAGCGTTCAGATGTCCAAGTATTCCGATATGTCTCCGTAAGGTGGTTGTGCACACACACACACACACACACACACACACACACACACACACACCCGCACATATTGTAGTGCAGTAAATTCTAAAATCTGACAACACATCGTCTGTGGCATCATGTCGCCAGGATTTGTATGGATGTATATGACAGCTCCATGTAGTTAACATGAATAAGCCATAACTAATAATCTTCCAGTATGAAGATCATTGCATGCCAGAGATCTGTTTTGCTTCAGTGGTATATCGCAGCAGTACATAGGCCCCCAAACTGTTAATAATGTGCAAAAAGGTTTTTCTTCAGTATTCGAGGGGGTTGGGTGGTGGGTCGGGGGTCCTTCCTTACACTGTTACTGTTAAACATTCATTTGATCAAAATATTGAATCTCGTTTACAAGAATCAAGAATTAGTGGCTGTTTATATTCTTTTATCATATTCCAGCTTCAGCTATATTAACATTAGGCTCACACAGGAAGATACCTTAAGGACGGAGAAAAAAAAAACTCGAAGAAGAATAACACAGAGAGCTTCTGCCTGTCAATAGATCACATTTACTAGCGGGTTGAAATAGTATATATGGCGAAGCACTCTCAAATAACGACCAAAGTGTCCTTTGGTTTTTGACAGAAAAAAAGCGCTTGTACGGGGTACGAAAGCAAATCTTTCCAGCATTCCTTAAGATACACAAGCCCAGACCTTAACATTGGATGCTGTTGGAGGTATATCCGCATGATCAGCAAATCTGTCAAGCTGAAAGGATGTCTGCTCAATTGTTTGCGCGTTCATTGACCGACATACAGATGGACAGGCAGACAGAAGGAGGGGGGGAGGAAAAAGGCAGTTGTCTGCTCCATTGACTTAAGCCTGGACGTTGGGAAGTGAAAAAGAGGCATGAACAAATGTTGCCGTGCAGTTTCTTTTGATCTCCACGTGTGGAACATTTCAGTTGCAGTTGTACTCCGGCCTAGACGGACCACACAGAATCCCATCAGAAAAGAGGACCCGACGAGATTATGACTCGAGCTGTGATGGGATTTCTTCTTCTTCTTCTTTAAAGACTTCGGATTTTTTTTTTACCTCCGTGGATCGCGGTGGGAAGGGAGGAGAAGTGGATGGGAGAAGTTGGGGTGGGGGTGGGGGGATGGGGGGATGGGGGAGGGGAACTCGACCATTTTCATAACAAATGTAAATCCTGCCAATTACAACCAACAGAAAGCCCTCCATGCCTACAAAGCAGAAGGCATCACACACACACACACACACACACACACACACACACCACACATACACACACACGCACCCCCCCCCCACACACACACACACACATACATACACACACGCACACACACACACACATCGATGACAACAACGTCAACAACAAGTAAGCGTGGAGCTGCTTTGTTGTACTTTTCACTTTGAACGTGCAGGTTTTGATCAGTGTTCAACTGGCATTATTGCTACGTGAAAACAACGCCAGGTCTACTATTATTGTATACTTGATGTTCACTCGAACACTATACTACATAATGTCTTATCGAGAGCCGGCTTCTCAATTCTATGAAATGTTTGATTTTTTCCCTCCCCTCCCCTCCCCTCCGCACCCCCCCCCCCCCCCCCCCCCCCCCCCCCCCCCCCCCCCCCTCCTCTCCGACTAAATAATGCTGCTTCCGTTGTAAAGATTCTTACCGAAAGAATGAGCACGTGAGTATGCTCACTTGTAACTTCGCATTTGTCACGTGATTACTACGACCCTTCCAGGGAGACGTTCAAATGGATTAAAACGTTAGCGATGCTTAGGAACAGAAAAGAAAAAGTAAAATGCATGTCCATACAGTGGGACTACACGCTAACTTTCTATGGTTAAATTAATGTATTAGGCGTAATTCCATTATTATGCCGAAGTGATATTCAAAGAATGGTTAAAAACAGAGATGGGGAGTATGGGTAGGAATGTGGTGGGGAACATAAAAGGACTGAGCATTCAATCTTGCATTTGTCGTTTGTTTTTTTTTTAAGTATTTGTAAAGCTATATGTAGCGACAAATGATATGCTCTCTCTCCCCCCTCTCTCTCTCTCTCTTACCACACACACACACACACACACACACACACACACACACACTTACACACACACACACACACACACACACACACACACACACACACACACACACACACACACACACAAAGACAGACATACACACACACACACAACAAAGACAGACATACACATGCAGACACTAATCATAATAACAATAACAATGCAGTTCAAAGTC
>JADBJO010004413.1:188973-199215 GCA_016801955.1 Conus betulinus | reverse complement strand
AATGGGCGAGCACCAAACCCAAAACAGGGAACAAGGCAATAAAAGGAGCACAACACCCAGGGGGGGAGACCACGGACACCGATTAAAAGGACACTGATAACTGAAAGTCGTCGATCAACACCCAAATCTCGTTACACAGCACATAGACTGGGCGTCAGCACTGACGCGCGCGCCGCGCAGCTCGGCTGCGACGCACGAAAACACACCACAAAACACACACACACACACACACACACCAACACATGCGCGCGAGAAGAAGGAAAAAACAAACCAAGCAACACACCACCAAAAAACAAGTGAAAATCACACAAAAGAAACAGAGAAACGAAAAAGACAACACGGATGACGCATGGAGAGCACACAAAAACACAACCACCGCCGCCACGCAAGACCGCACACAAACACAAACACAAGCTACACACAACACGCAGCGAGCCGGACGTCACTACATACACTATGTGCCGAAGTGGAACGGGCGCATCAACGCGCAAAGCAACACACCACACAAACACACGACACACATACAACACACACAACACACAAATACACACACTACACAACCACACACATACAACACACACAACACCAAACACACACACACAAACACTAACACACACACACACACACACACGGGGCCATCAATGCAGCAACTCAAGTCACTCAAGCCCAGCGCGTGCACACACAACCACACACATAATCACCACACACACACACTACTAACACGCACAACACACACAAAGTAGCAGCATACCGGCCATATGCGCTCGTTATCATCTATAGTGATCGTCTTCTGTTGAGGTCATCTCGCGCTAGCGTCCTTATCGTCGCTGCGCGCGCCAACCCACACCCACCATTCGAACCATTGAGCTGCTGTTATCGCTCGAGCAAATGTACAATCCAGAACACACACACACAAAACACTCTACACCACCACGCGACACAGACCACGCACGCCAGTGCAGCGTACTCTAATGCTATTTTTTCTGTCGTGGCTGCGTCGCCGTGTTTCAAATGCTCAGAAACAGATGCTATCCACTTCTAGTAGCGCTCTGCGTCCCGATATCTCTATCTCTCTTCTATCTCTATCTATAGCGTAGCGTCACGACGGCCGCGTTGCGAACAGTGCCTGCCCCCACAATGGGTCCAGCTATATACATCAGGCAGGGAACCCCTCTTTGACAGACAGACAAGACAGAAAGACAAAGAGTGGAATCGCTCCTATCTTGACTCACCTTACCTTTCACTACATCGTCTCTCGTCTATCTCCTCTCTCTCTCTATCTCTCTCTCTGCCGGTGTGTCTTCCTGGTCTCTCTGTACTCTGTCTGTATTGGTCTGGGCGGTCTGTTTCGGTATGTCTGTCTGTATCGCTATCTCTCTCTCGCGCTCTCGTATCTCGTCTCTCTATTATCTATCTCTCTCCTAATCTTGTATCCATTCTTCATCCTTCAGCGTTTCCTAGCACCAGAGACTGAAATAAAACAGAATAAAACAGTTCTTTCCTTCGACGCAATTTGGGGTATGGAACATAGCAACGATAGACAATCGCTCAACAGCAGCGATCTTGCAATGGAACTGCAATGGTGCAGTTTCACGAATCCAATTGTTGAAAATATCAAACAAAATGAACCAAAATTGTGCGTTAAGTGGAGGTCTCTGCGCTGTTAAAAGGGCCCGTCTATGCTTCAATTTGTAAAATCCTTACACGAGAATCGTCTCTAGCATAGAGCTGTTCTCGCCAGAGACTGAAGGGTTTTTTTTTTGTTTTGTTTTTTTTTCCACTTCGTATTCCTTTGTTTTCTGTTTCGTCGTGCGTGCGGCAGTGATGGTGCGTGCGTGCCGTGCGTGGTGGGGTGTGTGTTGTGTGTGTGTGTGTGTGTGTGATCACCTCTACTGTAGTTGTGTGGTGTGTGTGTGTGGTGTGCGCACGCTGACAGTGTGAAAGAATAAAACAAATTGGGACTAATGAATGAATGAATGTGAGATGGGCATCGAAGGTACTGCAGACAGGTTCGTAGAATTCGTAGGAGATTTAAAATTGCCAGAATGCAGTCGGTTAATATCAATTACATACCTTCGTGCTGCGATACATGCTTCTTCTCACAGTTTCTTTTCTGTTCCTGTCGTGTCTCCCCCCTCATTCGTCATCGTATGTTATGATACATAATCATTCATCATCATTATACTAGATGTGAGGTGCGTGCGCGGCGAATGGTGTGGCTCGTATGAGAGAGCTGAGAGAGGGAGAGCAGACGAGAGCGGGATGAGATTAGGGGAGAGGAGAGATGAGGGAGGGCAACGAGAAGCGAACGAGGAGAGGGGGAGCGCAGAGATGCCAAGAGACCGATGGAGGTTGACGGAGAGGAATGTTGTGGAGTGGGGGTATGTGGGCGGTGTGTGTGGTGTGGATGTGCCGGAAGTGCCAGTGTGTGTGTGTAGTCGTG
The DNA here is from genome assembly GCA_016801955.1 of Conus betulinus. Taxonomy (NCBI): domain Eukaryota; kingdom Metazoa; phylum Mollusca; class Gastropoda; order Neogastropoda; family Conidae; genus Conus; species Conus betulinus. Next base: position 196,772 of record JADBJO010004413.1, on the reverse strand, counting down.
TGGTTTGTTCGTGTGTGTCCTGGGTCGTGTGTGGGTTGTGTAGTGTGTGTGTGTTGTGGGTGTGTGTGTTGTGTGTGATATCTCTCTGTCGGTGACAGACAAAAAAAGGCACGTCGGTACCCCGTTGTTGGATGAAACTTCATTCGAGAGCGTGAGTTCTGACATTCTCTACGCTTTCCGTACGCAGGGAAACGTGGAACGGATATTATCTGTGCAGGAGGATACCATGGTCTTTTCAAAACGACACGAACAAAGCGAACCGATAATACATAGTTCCCCTAAACAGGACGATCCACAATAATCAATCAACAATAGACTCACATCTTTTTTTGTTTTTCAATATCATCAAAGGTATTTTTGAAAAAAAAAAAAGATATTGACTGCGGGTGTGGACACTGACTGAAACACAATTTGAGGAGATAGGTGATTGTTACTTTGTCGTTTGTCATCCGGCCCTTGAATGTTGTTTGTCTTGGAAGAAGAAGACACCGGAGAGGTCGAAACCGGGTCGTGTTTTGTCTTGTAATTTGTTTGTTTTTCTCTGTCGTTCGGCCGGAAAAGAGTAATATTTTCTCATAAGTTGGTTATCAAAACCTATAAATTATATATATATATAGTATATAAGTATATATATATATTATATATATAGTATATATTATATATAATTATATATATATATATGCACTATATAACATTTCTTGAATGACTTGAACACACCTAACCCTCATCCACTACATGAAGTCTGATTTTCACTCGGGACATTCTGTCGTACAGTTTTAGTCATTTGTTCGAAGTATTGAACAAGTTGAATTTTCTGGTGCAATATTCCTTGACACTGACAAAGCTTTCAATCTGATTAACCGTGATATTAGTGTTCATAATGATTCATGGTGTATCCAAAAGTCCCCAAACAGCTTTCTTCTTAGTCCTACCCTTGAGAGATCGAGACGAACGAGTCTTACTCAATGGATATGACTGAAAATATATTCAAGATAGGAATATAACAAGGTTCGGTTAATAATTTATGTATATCCACAAAAAGTCCACAAAACAGCTTTCCTTTAGTCGAAATCGATCAGATACCCGATGAGGATAGATACGAAACGATTATTTTACTCAATGGATACTGAAAAGTAAGTCAAGATAGGAAGTATAAAACAAGGTTCTGTTTTCAGCCCCCTATTTTTTTTTTAAATCTGTTTATCAATGACTACCATACACATTTCAAATAGTAACTTCTCATGTACATTTTGGGGGGCAGAGATGATAACACGATACATACTCCTAACAGGGATATCAAAAATATAGTCCTCGGAGTTTCAAAACGGAGGGAAAAAATGAGGCAAAAAATTGGAAAGAGAGGGGGCTAGTTACCGCCAAGAACACAGACAAACAGATACAGGACTAGACAGTAATGACTAGCCGTCTAGTCCTGTATTTGGTCTGTGTTCTTGGCGGTAGCTAGCCCCCTCTCTTTCCAAATATAGCCCTCGTCAAAATCTCATAGTAGAACATATCTGATATACTGACAAGTACAACGAACACAAATTCAATTTCGTGTTAAAAAAAAAAAAAAAAAAAAAAAATCCACGGCAACACGAAACGTATCACCAAACATCAAAGCTCAGAGATGTCCCGCCCTGACGTGATTTTTTTAAGTTTCTGAGGGAGATTACTTTTTTTTTTTTTTTAATCTAATTCAAGATTTTACGGAAAAAAAGATTTTTAAACGAATTTTCTGATGCGTTTTTAGAAGAAGGTTTTTTTTTTTTTTTTTTTTTTTTTTTTTTTATTAATTGTGTGAAAGGTGTATTTTCGTTGTTTATTTTGTTGTTGTTTTTTTTGTTATGACTTGTGAGCTGATTTTTAAGTTGTGGTGCAGCCCTGATATGGCCCTTGCGGTCGGCTGGGCTACAAACAACATTACTTTACCTTACCTTACCTACCCAAACACCAAAGCCTTCCCTGTGGAAAGCAGAGACACACACCGCGGTTTGCACCACCTACGGACCTCTCTACTGACGAAGGTTAGTGCAAAGTGTCGCGGACACCAGGGTGAGCGGGGGGGGGGGGGGGGGGGGGGGGGGTGCTTCTCCAGGGGACGCCATCACATCCACCCAACGAGCTCGTCCCTGTGAACTCGCCGACAACGGCGCTCTCCCTGCCCCGTCTGTCCCTTGTTCACCCCCTTTGATGCCGGCTTCAGTCTGGTCTGCTCTGCTGGCGGAGGAACGTCTTTTGGGCCCCTGGGAATCGATGGGCTCCGGTTCTCATAGCACCCTTGAGGCCTGGGCGTCTTGGGAGGTTTTTTTTTTTTTTTTTCCAAAAGGTGAAAACGGTGCCACGGCAGTTTGCGAACTGTCGTTTCTCCTTTGTTCTGTTCCTGCTTGTGTCCTTTCTATTTTGTTTGGTACTTTCTTCTTTCTTTTTTCTTTCTTATCCTTCTTTCTTTTTCTTTCCTTTTTCTTTTTCTTTCTTTCTTTCTTTCTTTCTTTCTTCTTTCTTTTCTTTTTTTCTTTTTCTTTCTTTCATTTTCTTTCTGTCTTTCTCTTTCTTTCTTTCTTTCTTTCCTTTCTTTCTTTCTTTCTTTCTTTCTTCCTTCTTCTTTCCTTCTTTCTTTCTTTTTTCTTTTTTCTTTCTTTCTTCTTCCTTTCTTTTATTCTTTCTTTCTTTTTTCTTTCTTTCTTTCTTTTTTCCTTTCTTCTTTTCTTTCGTTGTCTCCACTTTCTTTTCTTTTCATCTCACGACAGTATAACAGTAGATAGGACTGTAAAGAAGAGGGGGGATAAGGGACCCGGTGGGGGGAGGGAGGGGCGGGAGAGGGCAACGATTTCAAACCTTATGGAAGGAGAGAGGAGAGGATGAGAGCGAAGGAAGAGAGGAAGACGATTTAAAACTTCACCGGAAGGAGAGAGAGAGAGATGGCGGGGAGGGGGGCGGAGAGAGAGGGACGAGAGAGAGAGAGGGGAGGGAGAGAGAGAGACGAGAGAGAGCGGAGAGAGAGAGCGTGGGTGTTGTGGGTGTATTGTACGATTTGAAAACTTCACTGAGGAGGAAAGTGGAGTGTTGGGTACGACTGAAAACTTTACGTATCTTCTACTACTGCCAACCATTCTACAGTTGCTGTTTTGCTTTTTTTTTTTTTACGAACTCGACTTGTTTGGGCTGATATCTTAATTATTTGTAAAAAAAAAAAAAAAAAAAAAAAAAAAAAAAAAAAAAAAAAAAAAAACGAATCAAGGATTCTGCTAAAGTAATGACGGACATCGAGCACGCACCGAAATACGATCATTATAATATTGTGTTCCTCTGGATTGAATATCGTATGCTTACAGGAGGAAAAAAAATGCTGATCTGCTTCACCGTGAAGGAACAAATTTGTGATCCCCACTGAAAAAAAAAAAAAATGGAAAAAAATGGATGAAAAAAAAAATCACCATTTCTTCATCGACACTCTCCTTTGAACTGTTTCTGAATGCAACCTCTCCCTCGTTTTTTTTTCAACAGTAAAGCTAAAAAATGAGTTCAGATATGATGGATTAAATTCAGCAACTAGTGCCGTGTTCAATAGCTCAGAATCACGGGTTTCGGATCGGGGTTTCGGTTCCTACCTCAGACAAATATTTGTAGGATTGTTTTAGTCACAGCTGCCCTTTACCCACAACTTTTGACTGGGCTAAAGATCTTCTACACAGTCGAGTTTAATTTCTTACATTCCCTGACCAACACTGCTGCTGGTCACGCGTTTGGTTGACGCCTGTTTACGCTGTGAAAGGAAGCATAGGGAAACAACAGCTCGGTTATGCAGAATTAGACTAGAATGGATCTCTGTATCATCCCTAAAATCATCCTTATGCCCACGTATCACCAGACAGTCAGTCTCCAGTTCCTGGCTCTTCATGTTTTTGTTGTTGTTGCTGTGTTGTTGTTGTTGTTGTTGTTTTGTTTGTTTTTTTTTTTTTTTTCCCAGGATGCCGTTTTAGTGCCTAGTCCAATTCAGTGCTCGTGGTGGACGTATGTAAAAGTGTGTGGGTGGGCGTAAATTCATAGAGACAACCGTTAAATAGGCATAGCGGTACCCTTGGAAGTAGAGGGGTTTAGGCAGGGGGCTCTCTCATGCTGGCACCGCGACAAACCAATCATCGCCGACAGCAGGGGATTAGGAAAGAAGAGGTGTTCAGCGATATGCTGGCTCAGAACTGGCACCAATGAAAACGTCAGCGAGATGCCTGATCGTCAGTGTTGTGGGTTGGCCGGAAGAGCTCAGTGGTAGAGCGCCGGACTCGTAATGTTGGGTCGGGGGTTCGAATCTCCGCCAGGCCGTTTTGGTACAGGGGGAATTTTTCCCTCGGAGTTAACCTTGGTTCTGATTTCATTTCCCATACAGTACTCCGAATGAGGACTATAAACCGAGGCTCCGTGTGTGAACGCACGCATAACATCTTGCACACACGTCAAATCCCATCACCAAGTTTTGAAAGAGAAGGCCAGTTTGGCCGTTGGTATGGATGACACGTTACGCACAGCATGCACCCTGCGTGAGAAATGGAAAGAATGAAGGAAGAAAGGAGGAAAACTGAGGGTGAACGATGTTGAACAATATTGACTGGATGACACGGGAAACGACCTGAATGAAGCGCCAGCTGGCAGCTCTTCCGTCGGCACTACCCAGGTAGGCAGCCCGTTGTGTAAACAAGTGTGGGATTGTTAAGCGCGTAGAGCTTGGTCTCTGGTACAGGATAGGCGCTATATAAATATTCATCATGATGATGATGATGATGATGATGAATGAATGATAATAATAATAATAATAATAATAATAATAATAATGCTGCATTGATCATATGCCTCGCCATGCCTGGATTGAACCTGGATTGTCATCCTCGGGTTGTCGACGCTGGGAAGCGCTGACAGGGGGCACGAGGCGTGGCAGTGGGAAGATGGCACGGGCAGCATCGGAGCCAGATCACTTAGTAGACCCTGCATAATGGGAACATCCCCAAAATATCAGAGTTCTCTCTCTCTCTCTCTCTCTCTCTCTCTCTCTCTCTCTCATCTCTCTCCTCTCTCTCTCTCCTCTCTCTCTCTATCACACACACACACACACACACACACACACACACACACACACACACACACACACACACACACTGAGGAGAAGGAAGTACATTTCGTCCTTTGTTGTTCTGTTTACAGGAATATTCGAGCTGAGTTCATCAGGCAAAGATAGTATAGGCAGCCCTCCCATCCTTATTTAAACTGCCTTTGGGGACAGAACAATAATGCTCATATCGATCTCATGTTAGTCAAAGATTTCAATCAATGCAGGTCTCTTTAAGGGCCAAGGCATACGAATGATTAACCCATCCGAATCTGAATCCGAAATTCTCTCCCTCCTCTCTCTGTCTCTCTCTTCTCTCTCCTCTCTGGGTCTGTCTCTCTCTCTCTCTCTCTCTCTCTCGCTCTCTCTCTCTCTCTCTCTCTCTCTCTCTCTTGCGGTTTTGTGTGTGTGTGTGTGGTTGTTGTGTGTGGTGTGTGTGTTGTGTGTGTGTGTGTGTGTATGTGTGTGTTCTGTGGTGTGTGTCTTTGTGGTGTGGGGGGGGGGGGGGGGGGGGGGGGGGTGTGGGGGGGGGGGGTTGGAGTTGTTTTTTCTTTCTTTCTGGTTTCTCTCTTTTTTTTTTTTTTAAAGAAGGCACGCAATCTTCACAAAGATGTACACACAGCTGCATGTCATGTTTTCAGGAGTTGTCAAAAACCAACTGAGCTGCGTGGGGCGGGCTTTGATTTCTTTAACGAAAGTCCTACTCGGTTGGTCAGCTCTCTATACTTTCATAGAAACATTTAGAAGAGTATCTGTTAACAGCCACACCCACACACACACACACACACGCACACACACACACTTATTTTTTGCTGTTACCATTTTCCATCGATGTGATAAACTGTACATCATTCAGACGTATCCGATCTTGAACGTAAAAATCATCAACAGATAATGATTTAAACTCGGAGTAAGTACGACCAAAGGCGACCTTTGACCAGTCAGATGATAGCAAGTCCTCCCCATTTTGCAGTCTTGGAGGGATGCAGACGTAAACGCTTTTTCAGATGTTCCCCCTTCCGGTACGACTCCGAGAGGGGCTCGCTCGACGAACAGCGGAAAAAAAAAAAAAAACAAAAAAATCTCATCACAGAACACTTGTCATATTCTCCCCCCCCCCCGCCCCCCCCCCCCCCCCCCACCCCCTTCCCGCCCCCCCCCCTTCATTACATAGAACGAGTCAAGACGAGAGAAGGGGACAACAAAAAAAGAAGAGAGACAGGGGGGGGGGAGGCATACAAAAAGAGAAGTGGGGGAGAGAGGTTCATCAAACCGAACAACGTGACTCAAGCTCTGAGAGAGAGAAGAGAGAGAGCGACATCAAAGAAGAAAGGAGGAGGAGGGTGCAGAGAGATAGAAGTATATCCTCTCGTAATGAGAGAATTATCTCATCTTGGGGCAGGGAAGTATCGCTTCGTTATGATATATATATATAATATATAACTAATATATTATAGCTGAACAATATATTAGGGGGGGGGTGGGGAACAAGTGCAGGTTAACAATCTTCCATCATATATTAGTAATGACTTGGCAAAGAAAGATTTGAAACTGAGAGAGAAAAAAAAAATGAAAGATGAAGTCAAATGGGACAAATGTATATCTAAATATGAAAACCCTTCACTAGCTGCATGAGGAAACTATCGCAATCCATCTCTCGAAGACAGATCTATATGTATCGCCTGATGAGTCCTTCCGTATCGCAACTCCTTCTCGAAGGCAGATCTATATGTATCGCTGCTCCGAGGCCTTTCAGTCCGCTGGATCGGACTCATCAGGGCAGAACACGGCTGATTGGCTGTGCTGATTGGCGTCAGATAGAGACACACCACAGTCCCATAATTCTGTGGTGTTCCGACCGCCAAGGTTTCGAAAAAAAGGAATCCAACCGGCCCCAGCACCCCCAAAGCAACCAGCGAAAAGTAGTAGAATTTTAAACAAAACGAAAGTTGTGAGTAGAGGAAAAAAAAAAAGGAAAAAAAAAGGTTTGTTGTTGACAGTTTTTGACTGGGAATGATGATGTTGGTGTTGAAACTTTTGAATTTTTTGATTGAAAAGCATTGTGATGTTTTGTGGTGGTTGGAAAGAAAATGAGTGGGGAAAACTAAAAATATTACGCAAACAATAATAAAATGTAAGCGACAATCTTTGAGCCTATGCGTTGAGGATCCATTTAAGGATGCAAGGGAGATCAAAAGATACGGAACAGTTGAGTGGTCAGCTCTGCTTGCGTTCAATAACCCAAGCATGGTCAGGCGGCTAAAGAATTGTGCAGAGAACAACCTTTCCTTGGATCTCGTAAGAGATGCAATCACCCATGATTGACCCAAACAAGATAATGCTGACGAATAAGTATAGGTGGGGTTTGTTTCGGTGGGGGGGGGGGGGGGGGGGGGGGGGGGGGAAGAGGAGATAGGGGAAAAGGGTTGGGGGGGAGGGGGGGGAAGGAGGGGGGAAGGGGGGCGAGGGGGGGGGGATGGGGAGACAAAAACAAACAAAGAGATGCCAGGTGGGTTGTTTTATTTCAACCCCAATTTTATCTTCCATCATTTGTATAGTAAATGACTTGGCAAAGTTTGGAAATTGAATTTAGTGGAGAGGGGCGAAAAAAACACAAAAAAAAAAAAAAGTGGAAGTGATTGAATAAAGTTAATTTAGTGTCGCAGTAATGTACCACAAGGTGTATGAAAGTGATTTT
>JADBJO010004413.1:181473-183973 GCA_016801955.1 Conus betulinus | reverse complement strand
CTGTAGTCAAATCTTTTTCCACGCCATGATCTGAAGTGGAAGACAAAATCATACGCACCTCATAGTCAAATCTTTTGCCACGCCATGATTTGAAATGGAAGACAAAATCATAGGCACCTTATAGTCACATCTTTTGCCGTGCCATGATCTGAAGTGGAAGACAAAGACATAGGCACCTTATGGTCAAAATCTTTTGTCACGCCATGATCCGAAGTGGAAGACAAAGACATAGGCACCTTATAGTCATATCTTTTGTCACGCCATGATGTGAAGTGGAAGACAAAGACATAGGCCCTTATAGTCACATCTTTTGCCACGCCATGATCTGAAGTGGAAGACAAAGACAGAAGCACCTTTCGTCACCTCATGATTTGTTTTGGAAAAGAACCAGACTTAAACAATGTATAGTCAGAATTTTTTTTCTTTCAGCAATACATACATTCGTTCGCGCAAGTGTATGGCTATGTATCTGTTAAATTTGACAGTGTATATAGATAGGGCTATATGTATGAACACATGCATATGTGTAGTGTGCATTTGTTCAGGTATGTGTGGCAGTAAATCATCATGATAAGTATGAGTAGGTGGCATACATTTTTCCTGCGGGGTCATTACCCCCACCACCACCCCCCCATCACCACCACCACCACCCGACCCTCCAACCCCTCATTTTGCCTCCCCATCTACAGTTTACACCCCGGCTTGTTCCACTGTGGCCACACCTCCACAGCCCATGGGGAAGAACCAAATCATGTCGTCATGAGGGAGGCAGAATAGCTCCGTTGTTAGAGCGCCGGATTCGTGATCCAAGGGTAGCGGGTTCGAATCTCCGCCGGGCCGTTTTCGATACAGGGGGATTTTTCCCTCGGAGTTAACATAAGTTCTGACTCCATTTCCCATACAGTCCTTCGAATGAGACTATAAACTGAGGTTCCGTGTGTGGACGCACGCCTAACATCTTGCACACGCGTCAAATCCCATCACCAACTTTGGGAAGAGAAAGGCAGTTTGGCCGTTGGTATGGGTGACACGTGACACATAGCATGCACCTACCCCGAAGATGGAGTATGGCTGCCTTAATGGCGGGATGAAAAAAAAAAAAACGGTCATACACACAAAACTCCACGCTCTTTGTAGGGTAGATGGGATTAATCCTTGCCTGTCCATACAGGGAGTGTCGGCAGGAGTATCAGCCTGCGTACGCAGAAGAAATAGAATGTTGTCACGAGGCACCCAGCCAGAGGAGACACGGCACTGCTTCAATCGCCCATGTTTTACACCCTTTCTTTTTCATACTTTTTAGAATGTAAAGCGTTTAAGCTAATTCATATCTGAAAATGGCACCAACAAGATGGCATTCAACTTTATGTGAAGGACAAAGACACCGGTACCACCTTTTGTCGGAACCTTGTTCACTAGCAGGATAACAAAACAACCGAGGGAAAATAAAAAAAAAAAAAATCGACCCACCGGAGGGATCGAGGAATTCAGTACTTCGACTCGTAGAGTCTTCAAAGCAATGAATACTCCAAACATTACCCAAACCATTGCTTTGAAGACTCTACGGGTCGAAGTACTCAATGTCTCCAGTTCGTTCGAAGTTTGTTTTTTTGTTTGTTTTGTTTTGTTTTTCTGTTGTTTTTCTTATCCTGTTTTGAAAGAACCCAGGCAGTCTAACTTCTTTGATATCCTATTCACTGTCATCCCTGGAGCGAAAGACAAAAGACATCATCCACCTTTGATGAAAAAACCCCGGTCCACTTCATAATTGGAAGCGAAGCACAGAGACACGAGTATTCTTTGATCACTCACACTCAGTATCTGAAGTGAAGCCGTTCAAATCTCTCATTGATCAAGTCGAAACTAACACAGCATTTCAATCCAGTATGCTAGGACGGAAGGGAATGAACACGGGGGAGATCTATCAAATATTATTCTGTTTACCAGGCTATGGAGGTTTATGGAGCACTATGTCCATCAGTTCTTCAGCATCTCCGCGCGCCACGAAAAAAAAAATAATGGAGGGGGGCGGAATAGCTCAAGAGTAGAGCACCGGACTCGTACTCTTGTGGTTGCGAGTTCGAATCTCCGCCGGGCCGTTTCGGTACAGGGGGATTTTTCCCTCGGAGTTGACATTCGTTCTGACTCCATTTTCCATACAGTCCTTCGAATGAGACTATAAACTGAGGTTCCGTGTGTGAACGCACGCCTAACATCTTGCACACACGTCAAATCCCATCACCAACTTTGGGAGGAGAAGGGCAGTTTGGGCCGTTGGTATGGATGACACGTTGTTACACATAGCATGCACCTTCCCCGAAGTTGGAGTATGGGTGCGTTAATGGCCGGATTAAAAAAAAAAAAACGGTCATACACACAAAACACCACTCCCTATACTGGGGGTGACCGCAGGAGTATCAGACTGCGTACGCAGAAGAAGAAGAAGAAGAAGAAGAAGAAGAAGAGAAGAAGAAGAAGAAGAAAAGAAAATAAACAGAGA
>JADBJO010004413.1:163973-166473 GCA_016801955.1 Conus betulinus | reverse complement strand
TCATTATAGTAATGACTTGGCAAAGATTTGAAATTGAGAGAGGAAAAAGAAAATTTGAAGATGAAATAAATGGGAAAATGTATATCATAAAATATGAAAACCCTTCACTAGCTGCATGAGGAAACTATCGCAAAAATATAAAAAATTAAAAAAGAGATAACGCGTCGTCACTATTACTACAATGTGACAATGTGCAAAATGGTTTCGTTTTACATGATATTTTGCATTCACACAGGGACTGGCTTGACTGAAACTTTTTCTGCTGGTGAATTTGTATGATCTTATGCACTATGGGTTCCCAAATTAAAAAAAAAAAACATTCTTAGAAGAAAACAAAACAAACAAACAAACAAACAAAATAAAACAAATATAATTCAGAAGTAAAGATTCACACCGGTTAGACCTAGTATCTAAATGAGAAATTGCCTGTAACAAACTTCCGGCTCTTGAGAGAGAGAGAGAGAGAGAGAGAGAGAGAGAGAGAGAGAGAGAGAGAGAGAGAGAGAGAGAGAGAGAGGAGAGGGTGGAGGGAGGCGGTGAAGGAGGTTAGGGAGGATGGGGGACGAGCAACAGATTCATAAAAATGATCACCATTTCGTCTTCTTCTAATCTGATTATCCGTGACGTGGATTGCAGAACATTCTGCGACGGGTGTCAACACGTGGAAATTCTACACCGTGCAACGGTCTTTCTACATGTCCACTGAGCTTGTCTCGGACTTTTGCAGGTCCACTGACCTAGTCGCAAAGCAGGCGAATTCGATTTGGTGTTCCACTGTGCTTGGAATGGGACGACCGCCAATGTAACAATAACAACAACAACAACAACAACAACAACAACACCAACAGCAGCAGCGACAGACCGCCATAACCACTAACACCCCTCACTCGCTTCCAGATAGGCGCTCCTTTTCCCCAGTCACAGGCCAGATTAATCCGCCTCAAGTCACGTTGTGTCAGCTAGGCTGCCGGGGGAACAACAGCGGCGAACACCTGACGAGATTGTCTTCCAGGCGCTCAGAGCCTGCCCCCCCCCCCCCCCCCCTCCTGCCCCCCTCCTGCCCCCCCACCCCCACCCCCACCCCCCGTAAGCAGATTTACAGGAAGTCCTGTCAAGGGACCTAACCATGACGCCGCTCCGGGAAAGCCTTCACGTAACGCCACCGACCTCCTGTCTGACCTAAAAAAAAACAAAAAAAAAAACAAAAAAAAAACCCGAACCGTCGTCTGAGCCGTGGCGAGGAAATCGGCTTCTGTCTTTTCCCCCTCTCCTCACCCCCCCTTCTCTTCCTCCCCCTCCTTCTCCTCCTCCTCCTCTTCCTCCTCCTCCTCCTCCTCCTCCTCCTCCTTCTCATTTTATGTTTCATTCTCCGCCTCCGCCTGTTTCGTCCTTAACCTGTCTGTGTCCAAAGTCCGTTAACGTGTGGTTTGGTTGGAGAGAGAGAGAGAGAGAGAGAGAGAGAGAGAGAGAGAGAGAGAGAGAGAGAGAGAGAGAGAGAGAGAGAGGAGGGGAGTGTGGAGGAAGAGAATTTGGGGCAGTCGTATTCCGTATCCCCCCACCCCCACCCCTCCCGTTCCCAACTACCCGTCACCCCGCCCACACTTCCTCCCCCTCCCCCCCCCCCCCAAAAAAAAAAAAAAAAAAAAAAAAAAAAAAAACCCTCACACACACACACCAACACACACACACACACACATTGCCCACTCCCTCGAACGCATCAGAACACAAACCCATGCCGCCACTTTTAGTACGGGCCGTCAGTCAACTCGTGTGGCGATTCTCTCAGCGAAGTTCCTGACAGAACTGATATGACTTGCAATGCTTGGTTCATTTAACACAAGGGATTGACCCTTCAGACTGTTGGTTCATTTTAACCCTCTTTACATCTCTTTTCGATGATCCACGCATAAAAGTCAAATATGTCCTTTTTTATGGACAAACCTTCACCCATTCGTTGTATTTAATTCTCCTAAAGGCGTAAAGAACATGTAAGATAACTTTTGCTCACTTGGTGAAAGAGATAGACGCCCTTAGCACCAAACGAATGCTGCTTACAACGTTTGAAGTTACGGAAGTCTGTTTAGTTCATCAACGTAGCAAAAGTTATCCTACCTGTTCTTTAATTACTGCCTCATTTAAGACTTCTTCTCATTGGGGCTGTAAGCCAGAAAGTACTATTTTGTACAATTTCTGTCTCTGCTACTTGTAATGTGTTGAAAAAGACATACTGGTTGAAAATTCTCGTTTATGTTAAGTACTACTAACTAAGCAAGTGTTACTTCGTGTGTAGCTGTGTGTGTTTATTCGTATGTTACCTTAAAAAATAAGATGTTTAAGGTAATCTCTCCATTTCCACATTCTCGCTTTGAGGATTGCTGTGGTGGATCGTTGGAGTTTGCTACTCCTTGTCGTGGTGAGTTTACCACAGAGAGTTCATAGGTGAACTATTTGCGCTCAATACCAAGGAGCGTGCTGAACAGAGTAGCCTTGGGCTTATCTG
>JADBJO010004413.1:136473-153973 GCA_016801955.1 Conus betulinus | reverse complement strand
GCCCGGCGGAGATTCGAACCCGCATCCCTTGGATTACGTGTCCAGGGCTCTACCAACTGAGCTATTCTGGACAACCAACATGGTAACAATACGGGGAGCCACAGGTGAGAGGTGAGTGCCGAGTGGGGAACAAAGATGAATGTGCAGCCCTAAGGGCATGGCAAGCGCGCCCAGCAGAGATGCTGCCTCTACCACACACGCCATACACACGACTGCAATAGTATGATCACGAAAGAGATGTTCATCTTTGTGAATCGGGTTTGATCGCAGTCAAACTCCAGACAGTGAGGACTCAAGGAGCACTTTGCTTCTGACATGGATCCAGCTAGTTTGAATCAGTGATGGTATACGGTCGTCGAATATCTTCAGTATAACTAACGGAAAACAAACCTATCTGATAAGCAGTCAGTATAACTAAATTGAAATCTTGTATGGGATCTGAAGTGACATGAACGTGCTGACGATGAACTGGCCCGTCTCGTTTAACAGACGATTAAGCAAGCAGATCATTTTCCAGAGTAGGTCCTAATTGTGGGAGCGGAGGTCCATCTTTGAGACACGTGGTCAGCGCTGGCGTTGCGGAAGAAGACGTGTGGCCATCCGCCCCCCCCCCCCCCGCCCCCCCCCCCCCTCCCCTACCCTCCCTTGTGTAGCGGTCTATTGATCTTGGAAAGTTTGTGCCCCGACAGCAGACGTGTCCCCAAAGAAAAGAAAGACTGTAGGGAGAAGGTACAGGGATAGCTGAACAACACGTCCAGTCTCTCGCAGACAAAGATATTCCCACGGACGCCACCAATTCTTTCGCTCAGAGACAACGAGGATTTGGAAACACCTCTCTGGATAAATATGATTATGTCGCCATGATCAACAATGAAAAAAAAAGAGAAATTCAATAGCACCATGAGAGATAAACAAAATGGAAAACAAAACACCAAAGTCTGCTCGGTGGGTAAGTGCGAAAAAAATGATTAGTTGATTTCTTATTATTAGTTAGTTAGTTAGTTCGTCAGCCCGTCAGTCAGTTAGTTAACTAGTTTTTTTAGGTAGTTTTTTTCTTTAGCTATTTAGGTGGTAAGTTTTTAGTTAGTTCGTTAGAGGGACAGACAGACAGACAGAGAGACAGACAGACAGACGGAGACTAAATCACCTCACAGAGAGCCCTGAAGGTCACAGGTATGTGTCTAACTGGGAAAACATTGTTAGTTTTGTTGTCCTTGAAAGCATGTAAGCCATTTTTCTTAAATAGCGTTTTGATACAGATAAGCTGCTAATCATCGGTAGTATAATGGTCAGTGTTCCGTCCTGTCAAGCGGGAGACAGTGGTTCAATTCCCCGCCAGGGAGTTTTTTTTTTTTCTCCAACATCTCTTGACATGGTCATTTTAGAGTCGGCTCTCTTTCTCATTTTTTTTAAAAGCTATACAATACATTATCTATACAAGTGTGCTAAAATACGTTTATCGTCATAGGAGCACATTTCCATATGTTCTTGTTTGTTTGTTGGCAATGCAGTCCAGGAGGACAATGCTTGATGCGCCAAGTGAGCTTTCTCCTAGGGTGTGGCTGTGCAACCCAATTCTGGAGTGACAGTCTCTGTTGCAGGCGAAGCAAGACGACTGGGAAGAAGCAGAAGCTGCTCGCTGTTTGTGGCGTGCTCGTTTCTCTGCTGTCTGCTGGGTTCTCTCCTCCTCCTCCTCTCTGCACCATTTGACGCCAGCAGTCGCGGTCGACGGCAGCTGTTTCCCAGGCAATCAGGGTCATGTCACGTTGAACCTCTTGAACCTGAGAGTGGGGCGTCCTGTGCGTCCGGTACCAGTGGCAAGTTGGCCGTAGAGTAGGTCCTTGGGAATGCGCCCATCTTCCAAGCACCTTACGTGCCCGTGCCAGCGTAGACGTCTCTGACTCAACATGGCGATCATGCATGGGATTCCAGCCCTGGCCAGGATGTCGCTGTGCCGTACTCGCTCCTGCCAGGTGATGCCCAGAATGCGTTTGAGGCAGCGCATGTGGAAGGTGTTCAGACGGCATTCCTGCCTTGCGTAGGTGGTCCATGTCTCGCTGCCGTACAGGAAGAGTGCTGAGGACACAGGCCTGATAGACAGGCATCTTGGTATTCTCCGTGAGCTTCTTGTTGTTCCACACCCTTTTGGACAGCTTGGCCAAGGTTGCTGCAGCTTTTCCTATTCGCCGGTTGATGTCTGTGTCAAGTGACAGGCTGGTAGAGATGGTAGAGGTGGTACGTGAAGTCCTCTGTCACTTCCAGGGGTGTAGTCGTTGAGGCTGATATAGGGTGCGTGGCTTGAATCCTGTGCGTTGACGTTGGTTTTCTTCAGATTGATCGTGAGTCCAAATTCATTACGGATTCTTCATTTTCATTCATGTACCTATTTATTTGTACCTATGCTGTGCTTATTTCCTTGTTTACAGAGACTGCCAGAGTTAATGGGCGCTAACTCACATTACGTTCCGTTACAGTATGCTCGACTCGTTGAGGTGAAATTTGTGTTTTTCCCCCCTCTCTCTTTTTGTTTTCTTTATATCCTTTTTTTTTCTTTTTAGCACGGTGATTATTCTAATTGTCGAAGTATACTCATTTTCTCATAATATCTTCATGGTACATGAAACCTCCCTTTCTTATCACACTCCATTCTTATTTCTTTCAGGTTATTTGCATCTTCGTTTTTTTTTTTTTTTTTTTTTTTTTTTTTTTTTTTCAATTTTCATCTATACATATTTATTCATATAACACACACACACACACACATATATATATATATATATAGTTTTTAAGAGAGACAATTTGAAAGTTTGAAGGGAAAGAGACCATTTTTCCCCACCCCCGATTTTTTGATTGAGTGCTCCGCTGGAATTTGAACCCGCAACTTTTGGGTGAGAGAGCGTCACAAAGCGTGCCGTTTACAGACCGATGTCTTACCCCACTGCTAACACACACCTATTCGACCATTAGGAATTTATGCGTTATGAAGTTCACGTTTGTTTCTCTCGTGACCAGCAGTTTGTTCAAATATTCAGTTGGTTCCTGTACAAGTCTGTTTGTGTGCCTGTTAAGAGTCTCCCCGTCAACTTTAGAAAGTATGTCGAACTCAGCACGGCAGAACATGACGCTGTTCCCGTTCAAAATTGAAGGCAAAGGAAACCACGTTGTTGTTAAATACTATAACCGATTGTTCCATGTCACGTTACTGTCACAGCGTCCATGCTGTATATCGCAGAAAGTACCCCTTCCAGCTAAACAGGGATAACACTGTGGAACACAGAAGAAGCCAAGGGTAGGCAAGGCAGCCTTTTCATCTCCATCTGGTTTCTTTTTGCCAACACCGCCCCAGTGTGTTCTATGGTGCTGATGCTGACAGTTAAAAAAAAACTGTTTATACTGATAAACATATAACTGACAATGATCATCATTTGCCAGTCTCTGTTCCCCTGTTTTTGTATGGCATTCAAACAATGAACGGCAAATCCACACGAAACTGTATGGCGCCAATACACAGTTAGTGATAGTGTGCGATGACTCTGAGAAAAAAAAGTGCGTAGCAGAAACGGATTTCCATGTGACTGTTAGCGTAAAAAACTACCGAAGGCTATGAACAGGAAAATGATACAACCGAGGTAAATGAGGGCAAAATTAACGTTAGAACATCAAGCACATGTGGCACAGACAGCGCTTTGCTCACTACAGAAGCACACAGAATCTTGCCAACAAAACATTCACACACCAATAATGGCAACTACTGAGGAAAGAGGGAAGAGTTTGGTCAATCTCCCCCATGCTTGTGGTGAAGTTCCACAAATCACTTTCTTCCTGGAGCAAAGATGTTGTGAAAGGAAATCCTCACCAGGACCCACAGTGACTGTCGCGTTGTAAAAGTTGTGAAGTGGACTATTACTATGTGTGATTGACAGTCCAAAGTATTATTTATAAACATAGTTGATACCACGATGTGGGATCCATGTCACGACGAACGTTTATAAAGGCCAATTGCACAACACAAATTGTGTGTGTGTGTGTGTGTGTGTGTGTGTGTGTGTGTGTGTGCCTGCCTCCCCCTCCATTTCTCCCCCTGCCCCCACCCCTACCCAGTTTCCCATCCCATTCCTCCATAGTCTGTTTTTGGTACATGAGTCTTGATAGCCTAATCCATATTAAACTATTCGCATTCTCTCTCTCTCTCTCTCTCTCTCTCTCTCTCTCTCTCTCTCTCTCTCTCTCTCTCTCTCTCTCAAAAACGTTATGTATATAGAGGAATACTTAAATAACTAGACAAAATGATCAGTGGTTTTGTCCTTAACTCATTTCACTCACTCAAGGGACCCAGCAACATCCAGATTATGACTATTATTGACGCCCTTTTTTTACACCACTACCTGTAACAGAAAGGGACAGACAAGTTACAAATAACCTGTTTACTTCGAAGAAGAAGAAGAAAAAAAAACTTCCATCGGAAGAAAGGGACAGACAAATTACAAGACAATACATGACTGTCTCAGCATATATGTTTGATCTCGTTCAGGCAAAGATAAACAACATTCAGGAGAAAGACACTTGAATCAGATGCAACGTTCATTTTACGCCTGAGTGTTATTGATCATGCCTGAGCCAGTTTCAAACGGATTCGACACGCGTCGTGTTTTATCTTGTGCATTGTTTATCCCTCTCGTCTGTCAGAATGCTATCTTTTTTTTTTTTTTTTTTTCTTATAAGTGTGTTTCAATTTCCGCCTGTTGTGAAAGCAGCTGTGCCTTCTTAGCTGTCTTAATGTAGGCTTTATTCATTTCCACCTTCGTTTTTTTTTTTTTTTTTTTTTTTTTCCCGGACCAGACCCACATTGAATTCGTCTTAGCTCTCTCTCTCTCTCTCTCTCTCCTCTCTCTCTCTCTCTCGTCTCTCTCTCTCTCTCTCTCTCTCTCTCTCTCTCTCTGTGTGTGTGTGTGTGTGTGTGTGTGTGTGTGTGTGTGTGTGTGAGAGAGAGAGAGAGAGAGAGAGAGAGAGAGAGAGAGAGAGAGAGAGAGAGAGAGAGAGAGATCCTTGGCACACGAGGGCCAATTCCCTATAGGACGGAACAAATGGGAAAAGACGTGAGCCTGGTTTTTTCTTTTCTTCTATATATTGCATTCATTAACAGAAAGTGCAACGTTTCTATGTCACCTCCGCAGGACTGGGAGGGAGGATTTGGGGGACTGCACATGTGTCGACATCGAAATGAAAATCTCTTATTTCTCCGGGTTCAGCACTGACCAAATGTAGAGGTGTAGACAGCTTCCGAGTTCTAGTGTTATCAAGGGCCATAACTCTAATTTATGGGGGGGGGAATGGTGAGTGTACATGAGTCGCGTTCCTTTCTCAAGCTCATTTTGCTTGTTAATGTTGGCAGTCATTATTCTGCTTCCCCTTCCATTATTCATCAGGTTTTTTTTTTTGTTATTGTCATTGATGAAGTTCTCATGTCGATTTCACAGCTTGATTAGAGGGCGGGGATGTGGGGTTGGATGTTAAGAAGAAAGCGGCAGACTCAGCAGTCCACTGACGTATTCAGACATTCACTGCTAGAGAACAGATCGCTCTCTCTCTCTCTCCTCTCTCTCTCTCTCTCTCTCTCCTCCTCTCTCTCTCTCTCTCTCTCTCTCTCTCTCTCCTCTCTAGTTGTCCAGTTTTAAATCATAAATGTTAAATTATTAATCTATTCCATCAAAATGTATTCTAGACCAGCTAGTTTTCGTTTAGTATTGCTATTATCAACAAAAAATTAAAATACAAACAAGAAGCTTTGCAAACTTACGTGTATAAATCATTTCAACGTATCTGAGCCTTTCTCAATAAGGACGAGCACAGTGAAGATGTCTGTACATTCAGCACAGTGTCAGTGAACTGATTATTTTGACTTTGATGTTCTTATTGTTTACTTTTCATAGATTTGACCCCTTCCAGATGGGGCCTTGGCCTTGTTGAATATTCATTCATTCATTCATTCATTTTCATTCATTCATTTCATTGTTTCATTCATTTTTTCATTCATTCATCATTCTCCTCTCATCTCCCTCTCTCCTCCTCTCTCCTCTCTCTCTCCTCTCTCTCTCTCTCTCCTCTCTGTTGGTGTGTGTTTAGAGTAATGGAAGAGATGGACAGGGATTCGGATGACTAGTAGAGAGAAAAGCACAAAACTCGCATTCCTCTGCCTCGTTTCACATGGACAGTGGTTTGGATGTCCATGAGCGGGTTGAAACGCTGATAACCCGGTTACTGCTGCTGATCCATTTGACCTGGCATGGCTTGCTTACAGCTAAAATCATGCCCAGTCTTTTCACGTGCCGATAATTAACAGGGGTCAGGATCTGTCCCAGAATTTCGACTCTCTCTTATTCATCTTGTTTGTTCTCTTCATATCTCATTCCTGACCCTTTCCTGAGGTGTGTAAATGAAAGTATCGAAATCACGTAACGTACAGTGAGGTAAACGTGTATCCAATTTGTATCAAATCCGGAATGAGAGGCAAAGGTAATAGATGTCAAGTGCACATTTTTGTCTCTCTGAACTTGGACCTTCGGGTCATGTGTGGGATGATCACGAAATATCTACAGAAGACATTGATGAACTGCACCTCACCTTTTAATAGATTTCAATTAGCAGATTGGGGGAAAGCCCATCGTATGCGCTTGACAGCTTCGATATCTATACAGAGAGAGAGAGAGAGAAGAGAGAGAGAGAGAGAGAGAGAGAGACTGTATTTCCATATATATGGAAAACTGCTGTTTAAAGAATTAGATATCAAAAGATTTCATCTGGCATGGTTTCTTGTGCTCGTTAGTTCGGTGTTTCACTGCTGAATCTTACTCGGGAGAGACAGAACGGTCGTCGCCTCCTCTGGACAAGCCTGATAAATGTGTGCATTTCCAAGACAGCCTTTGACAGTCACATTCTGCTGCCAGTGAGACATTAACATTTACCATTTGATACCTTTCTTCCCCATTGTTGTTGTACAGAACATTGCTGATTTGGAGATTGATTTATGCAGATACTGTACGCAGGCTGATACCCATGTGGACACACACCCTATATGGACAGACAGGGAGTGGAGTTTTGTGTGCATGCCCGTTTTTTTTATCCCGCCATTAAGGCAGCCATACTCCATCTTTCGGGGAAGGTGCATGCTATGTGTAACGTGTCATCCATACCAACGGACAAACTGGCCTTCTCTTCCGAAAGTTGCTGATGGGGATTTGACGTGTGTGCCAGATGTTAAGCGTGCGTTCACACACGAAACCTTTGTTTATAGTCTCATTCGAAGGACTGTATGGGAAATGGAGTCAGAACTAATGTTGACTCCGAGGGAAAATCCCCCGGTACCGAAACGGCCCGGCGGAGATTCGAACCCGCATCCCTTGGATTACGTGTCCGGCGCTCTACCAACTGAACTATTCTGGCCCCAGCATAGTAACAATACAGGGAGCCAGATGTGAGAGCTGAGAGTGCCGAGTGGGGAACAAGATGAATGTGCAGCCCTAAGGGCAAGCGCGCCCAGCAGAGATGCTGCCTCTACCCCCCACACACGCCATACACACGACTGTAATAGTATGATAACGAAAGAGATGTTCATCTTTGTGAATCAGGTTTGATCGCAATCAAACTCCAGACAGTGAAGACTCAGCTTGCGTGTCAGACGTGCTCTACGGCGTGGTTCCTGCCTCGTGTAGGTGGTCCATGTCTCGCTTCCGTACAGGAGAGTGCTGAGGACACAGGCCTGTTAGGCAGGGAACTTAGTATTCTCGGTGATCTTCTTCTTGTCCCCACACACCCTTTTGGACAGCTTGGCCAAGGGTTGCTGTGGCTTTTTCCTATCCGCCTGTTGATGTCTGTGTCAAGTGACAGGCTGGTCGCCCCAAGGTACGTGAAGTCCTCAGTCACTTCCAGGGTGTAGTCGTTGAGGCTGATAGAGGGTGCGTGGCTTTCATCCTGTGCGCTGACGTTGGTCTTCTTCAGACTGATCATGAGTCCCAATTCTTAGCGTGCATCAGCGAACCTGTCCCATGAGTCTCTGCAGGGCCTCTTCAGTGTGTGAGGCAAGCGCTGCATCGTCAGCAAAGAGCATCTCTCTGGTGAGGATCTGGACACACCTTGGTTTCGGCGAGGTTGAACAGCTTTCCATCAGAGCGTGTGTGCAGGTTGATTCCATCTTGCGAGGAGCCGTGTTTTTTTTGTGATAGAGAGGGTTCTGAGAAGAGTTGAGGGTCCGTCGTACATAACTGTGCTCTTCATGTCCTCGTGGAAGGTAATTACCATGCTGGAGGACAGCTGATCTTCCCCAGGACGAGTTCTAGGTAACCGCAAATTATACCATTGCAAACGAAATCTGCCAGATGGTATCAGGCCTCCCTTCCCATTTCTGTCATTTATTTCCTTATTTGTTGCTTTCAATCATTTATTATTTTTCGTCCACCTTTGTTTTCATTCTGTCGGGATTTTTTTTGGTTGTTGTTTTTTTTAACCTCTTCGTAGTGTGTTTTCGTAAACATGAACGAATGTCTTGGAAAGAGGAGGGGGGACTTGGTGGTGTGGGGAGGGGGGGTGGAGTTCTTCATCATTTCATTTGGTAGAAGGAAACTCGTGGAGAGCGTGGCAGCCACCTTCAAGCAAGGGGGTTTCGGCACTCTAGGGGGTTTGGGCCACACCCGGTTTGGGCCATGACTCCGGATGTCCCTCTGCTGCCCCTTTTTTTCCATCTTGGGACGAGCCATGGCTGGGATTCGAATGACATGCTCATTTTCCACTTAATGACTCGCGCACTAACCACTGGTTAGTAGGAAAGTTAAAAGCCTTCTGAAGTTCACTTTTGTTTCCTACTTGACCAAATCCAGCTTAAACAAAAGCCTCTCTGCTGCTGCTTCTGCCCTTGCTTTCAGGGCTTTTCCCCTCCCTGCAACTGAGAGCTGTTTCATGAGGCTGTATGCAGACGTATACAAACCCCCCCTATTTCTGCAGTAAGGGACTTTGACCTGATAGCCTTCTCTCCACAGATTGCCAGATCAGCATACTTTTCAGTCTCATATGGCACCGTGAGCTCTATGGTCTGCAGTGCATTCCCAGTCCAGCAGACTCTGCCTGCATGTTCCGTTTGGAGTGCTGACTTTCCCTTTTGTGGTGTTGGGTTGCACTTATTTCCTTTTTTAGACTGCGCGAGAGCTAGGCGCGAGCTCTTTTTTGTCATTTGTATTTTGCTACGCAGCAAGTCCCATGGGATTTTTTCTTTTAACATTCACACAAGAGGTACATCGTTCCCACTATGTTTTTTTTTTTTTTTTTTTATTTTTTAGCCTGGTGATTATTCAAACAGGTGTATTTTGTCAATGTATAATCACCGTTCTTAGTTCTTTCTTACTATTCCTATCTTTTTCTGTGTGTTTCTTTTGTATTTTTTTCATTAACTTTTTTATGTATGCATATATATTTTCTTTATGCGAGAGACAGTTAGTATGTTTGAGAGGGAAAAACACTTTTTTTCAGTGCTCTGCCGGAATTCGAACCCGCACGTTTTAGATGAGTAGGCGTTTCAAGGCGTTTTTTTTTTTTTTGTCGGACGGACGTCTTACCCCACTGCTAACAGACACCTATCCTAACTTGCGGAATTTATGCCACATGAAGTTCACGTTTGTTTCTCTCCGACCAGTAGCTTGTTCAAATATGAAGTAGTTTCCTGCACAAGTGTGTTCGTGTGCCTGTTAAGAGTCCCCCGTCAACTTTACAAAGTATGTCGAACTCAGCACGGCAGCACATGACTTTATCCCCGTCCAAAATTAAAGGCAAAGGAATCCACGTGATTTGTTTGTCGCTCTCGTCTGGCAGAATGCTATCTTTGTTGTTGTTGTTGTTGTTGTTGTTTGTTCAAGTGTGTTTCAGTTTCCGCCTGCTGTGACCTAAGTTTGAAACCAGTTGTGCCTACTTAGCTATCCTAAATGTAGGCTTTATTCATTTCACCTTCGTTTTTTTTTTTGTGTGTTTTTTTTTTTTTTTTTTTTTGTTTGTTTTTTGTTTTTTCGTGTTTTTTTTTCCCCGGACCGTCCCACATGAACTCGTGTCGGCTGTGTGTGTGTGTGTGTGTGTGTGTGTGCGTGCGCCAGAGCGTGCGCTTGTACGTGTGATGGGTGCGTGTGTGTGTGTGAGCAAGAAAGAGCGAGAGAGAGAGTGGGAGAGAGAGATCTTTGACACACGAGGGCCTATTCCTCTAGGACGGAAGAGATGGAATAAGACGTGAGTCTGGTTTCTCTTTTCTTTCTATGTATTGCATTCATTAACAGAAAGTGCACCGTTTTCTACGTCACCTGCGCAGGACCGGGAGGACTTGGGGGGCTGCACAGGTGTCGACATCGAAGAGAAAATCTCTTCTTTCTCTTGGTTCAGTACTGATCAAATGTAGAGATGTACACAGCTTGTGTGTTCGATTGTTCATCAAGGGAAATAACTCATTTTGCTTGTTAATGTTTGCAATCATTATTCTGCTCCCCCTTTCATTCTTTTTTTTCAGGTTTTCGTTATTGTCATTGTTGAAGTTCGAATCGATTTTTCAGTTTGGTTTGAGGGCAGGGGATGTGGGGTAGGATGGTTAAAAAAGACAGCGGCAGATTCAGCAGTCCACCGATGTGTTAATACATTCATTGTGTGTGTGTGTGCGTGTGTGTGTGTGTGTGTGTGTGTGTGTGTGTGTGTGTGTGTGTGTGTGTGTGTGTGTGTGTGTGTGTGTGTGTGTGTGTGTGTGTGTGTGTGTGTGTGTGTGTGTGTGTGTGTGTGTGTGTGTGTGTGTGTGTGTGTGTGTGTGTGTGTGTGTTGTGTGTGTGTGTGTGTGTGTGTGTGTGTGTGTGTGTGTGTGTGTGTGTGTGTGCGTGTGTGTGTGCATGTGTGTGTGTGTGTGTGTGTGTGTGTGTGTGTGTGTGTGTGTGTGTGCATGTGTGTGTGTGTGTGTGTGTGTGTGTGTGTGTGTGTGCATGTGTGTGTGTGTGTGTGTGTGTGTGTGTGTGTGTGTGTGTGTGTGCGTGTGTGTGTGTGTGTTGTGTGTGTGTGCGCGTGTGTGTGTGTGTGTGTGTGCATGTGTGTGTGTGTGTGTGTGTGTGTGTGTGTGTGTGTGTGTGTGTGTAAGTGCCTGAAGCAGAGTTTCAGAGTTTTGGGTTTGTCCAAACATTTGAAGGAAAGCAGTGGAAACTGAAAGCGGTGAAGAATCTCCTCACTCGCGCTGTCCCTTTTTCTCAACATAGATGGCAGCAGCTGATAAACGGGTTTCAGAGCTGTCCAGAGAAAAGCCGACAATCAAGACGTGCTAGGAGCCGCTATTGGCACAAAAGCCTCGTCAAGATCGATCGAGAGGCTCTATGCCATGGAGCTGATATCGCTAGTTAGGTCTAAGAAGGGAATAAAAGGGTACGTGTGTGAGAGAATTGGGGCACGAATAGTAAAAGTGAGGAGAAAAAGATGTAAAAAAAAAAAAAAAAAAAACGACAGAAAAGTAGGGTCAATCGGAAAATGTAGGAACTCTCTCTCTCTCTCTCCGTCTCTCCTCTCTCTCTCTCTCTCTCTCTCTCTCTCTCTCTCTCTCTCTCTCTCTCTCTCTCTCTCCTCCCCCCCCCCATCCTCCTGCTCCTCATTCACTTTTTCATCCACCTCCTCCTTCTTCTCATCCCCCCTCCCCCCCTCCTCGTACTTGTTGTTGTTGTTGTTGTTGTTGTTGTTGTTCTTCTTCTTCTTCTTCTTCTTCTTGGTATAAGACAACACCTGGAAACGTTAGGGCAAACTCAAGTAGCAAAAACACAGCTTGTCATGTTTTGCCAGTGTGTTTGTTTTAGAGTAATGGGAAGGATGGACAAGAACTGGGATGACTAGCAGAGAGAAGATCACAAAGCACGCATTCCTCTGCCTCGTTTCACATGGACAGTGGTTCGGGTGTCGGTGACCGGCTTGAAACGCTGATAACCCGGTTACTGCTGTTGATCCATGTGACCAAGCATGGCTTGCTTACAGCTAAGATCGTGTCCAGTCTTTTTTCACGTGGTGTTGTGCCGATAATTAACACAAGTCAGGATCTGTCCCAGAGCTTCGCCTCTCTCTCTCTCATTTATCTTTTTATTTTTTTTTTCTCCATACCTCATTCCTGACCCTTTCCTAAGGTGTGTAAATGAAAAGTATCGAAATCACTTTATTGTACAGTGAAATAAATGTATATCCAGTTTATTTCAAATCCGGAATGAGAGGCATCCAATGTCGGTTAAACTGACTGAAAATGTTATATACTAATAACTGCTACGGGCATTTTTTTAGGTGGAGTTGACGACAGAGCTTGATAGACAAAGGTAATTAAGTGTCATGTGTATAATTATTCTTGTTTCTGTGGACTTGCATTTTCTGGTCCATGTGTGGGATGATCACGAAATATCTACAGAAGATATTGATGAACCTGCACCTCACCTTTCAACAGAGTTCAGCTAGCAGATTGGGGGGAAACCCCTCCATGCATTTGACGGTTTCAAGATCTATTACAGAGAGAGAGCGACCAGAGAGAGAAGAGCGAGAGAGAGAGAGAGAAGCTGAAAAAGTTTATCTATCTATCGTGGCTATCGATCTATCTAGTATCTATCTATCTATCTATCTATCTCTCTATCTATCTATCTATCTATATATATGTTATCTCTCGCCTCTCTCACTAACCTCTCTCTCTCTCTCTCTCTCTATCTCTCTGCTCTCCTGTCTGGCTGGCTGCTGGCCTGGCTGTCGCGTCTCTCTCTCTCCTCTCTCCCGTCTAGTCTCTCTCTTCTCTGGTCTCTCTCGGTCTGGCTGGTCTGGTGGCTAACAGCTCTTCTCTCTCTCTTCTCTCCTCTCCATTCTTCCGCTCTCTGGATCTCTCCTCTCCTCTCTCGTCTCCTGCTCTCCTCTCCTCTCTCTATCCCCTCTCGTCACCCGCCTCTCTCTCTCTGTACTCCTCTCTCGTCCCCTCCTCGTCTATCGCTCTCGTTCTCGGCTTGGGCTCCAACTCTCCGTCTCCTCCATCTCTTCTCTCTCTCTCTCCTACCTCTCTCGCTACCTCTCTCTCTCACTACATCCTTATCTATCTCTCTCTCTCTCTCAGTATCTCTCCCCCCCTCTCCTCTGGCTGGCTGGCTGTACTGCGTCTTCTCCTCTCGTCTCCTCTCTCTCCTCTCGTCTCTCTCTCTCTCTCTCTCTGTCCTGGCGGGAGCTTGGCTGGTTGTCTCTGCGTGCGTCTCGTCTCTATGCTCTTCTCTCTCTCTCTCTCCTCTCTCCATCTATGGTTGTCATTACCAATCTTCTACCAGTCCTCCATACGTTTCCATTTGTATGAAAACCGATCAGCATGGCAGGGCTGTATAAATGTTGTAGTTTTCCTTCCAAAGAGTTCGTCCTAAAACAACTGGAAGTAACATCCATGTTGATAAACAGTTATCTTTCGATCGAAACCAGAAACACAACACACACACACACACACACACACACACACACACACAACACAAAAACCACACACCACAACACACACAAAAACTGTTGATTGAAATCTGAGTGTAGACAAACGCACAATGTGAAATAAACACTGAATTGTCAGCAATATGTCTTCTTCCAGACGGGGAACCATTACAGACATCAACAACGTGCCAGACGGGACCCCCAATATGACTTGTTGGCAGCAGAACAACCATATTATCCAGTTGATGTGATGTTTTGTTCTGTTAGGTTATGTTCTTTGTGACATCGGTAAAAAAGACACATTTCTCAAAATGTTGGGGTTTTGAATTGTGTATTAAATGAAGGTGTCGGTTTTCGCTGTCTTGTGACAGAGAGAGAGAGAGAGAGAACGAGAGAGAGAGAGAGATGAGAGGAGAGGAGGCGACAGACAGGCGGAGGACAGACAGAGACAGGCAGACAGACACACCAGACACAACAGACACGCACACACACTCACACACGCACACACTCACACACACGCACACCACCACACAAACACACACACACACACACACACACAAACTAACTTTATCACTTCTCCATGCTCTCTCTCCTCCTCTCCCTCTCTCTCCTCCTCCTCTATCCTCCCTCTCTCACTCTCTCTCTCTCTCCTCTCTCTCTCTCTCTCAATCCACTCTGTGTGGTATGTGTGGCGTGCGTGCGTTGCGTATGTGCGTGCGTGCGTGCGTGTGCCAAGTGCGTGAGGGAGAGAGGAGATTGTCTGCCTATGTATGTGTCTGTGTGTCTGAGATCTGTCGGGTCTCTGTGTAGCTCTGTGTGTTTGCGATCGTCAGTGGACCAATGATCGCAGCTTGAGTTGAAAACACTGGTACCTTGGGCCTTCTCAAGGTAAGCTGATTGTTGAACCACCGGTGATTTTTTACCCCTGTAAAAACCATCCAGTGTTGCTACTACAAGGTCTCCTCCATCTTGGAAGCCTATTTCTCAAAGCTCTCGTCGTAGACAAAGGGATATGAACACTTTTTTTTTTTTTTTCAAACACAATGTCCTGTACCAATGATAAAGTCAGAATCGTTTTTCACGAATTTGCATTTCCACGCAACCGTACGCGCTTAGTACAAGAAAATGGATAGATTTCTAATTGTTCTTTGACGTTTGCATGCCAAAAGTAAACTTAGTCCAAACAGGCTCGGAAAAAATTTGCAGGTATGTATTTGTATTGTTGTCTTAAGCTATTTAGCGATGGATATCATGTAACAATTACGAACCTCATCCTCCACTGCTTTTACACCGTGGGCAGATTAAATCATTGCTATATGAGATGAGATCAATACTGGTTGTACCAGAGCAACCGCTGTTACACCGAGTCTGAACTTAATAATTACACTTTTCAGATGTCTATCTAAATTGAGTAACAAATGATTTTTCATATAAGGTATCGTACAAAATGTTATATACACAGTAGATAATTATGTCGCTATATTTAATATGAACATCCCATTCCTGCCACCTGCATAAAATCAATCTTTCCTTAATGCCATACAAGCAAGTACTTATTTTGTCTACACCACCCTGATTTGTGCGAAGAAAAAACCAGATCCAGACGTAAACAGTTTACAAACGGATATTTGAAGTGCAGTTTTCTTATGACGCATGATTCTAGATCGAGCAGCATCCCACAGGCTCTGCGCGTTAGTCTTGACTCATCCATCCGAGTAAGTTTTATCCCAAATCGCATACATTAAGTACTAAATTGATATAGATATCTGTTTGTTTCCCCGTATATTAGATCGCTTGGTGTTCTCATTCCAACCTCTAAAAACTTTTAAGGGCAAATGTTTTTATTTTATCTTTTCAGAATGATGCGCAGCACTATCTAGATACCTCTCAGTAAGTACTGAATCATTGGATTCAATTGTGAGTCAAATAGTTTTAGATATAAACTACGATAATCTCAATTTAGTTTAGACAGTTTCTGTAGAATATACAACAAAGCACTCTTAGCTCTACTCACCAAATCCTGACAAGTCAATGAAAAACTCACTCGTGTGGAGAAATAAATTTCTAGATACTTCTATGCATTTACAGCTGATAACATGGTCCAGTTGTAAGTCTCTCTCTCTCTCTCTCTCTCTCTCTCTCTCTCTCTCTCTCTCTCTCTCTCTCTCTCTCTCTCTCTCTCTCTCTCTTGCTGCCAAGTAACCACCTTTTCTAAATACAACTATATTTGTTTCTTTCATGTTCACTTTCAAATGTAATGTCGATGCAGCCTCTTACAAACTACCTGGTCGTGCCTGTAGACCAATAACAGTTTCAGATATTAACGCTATATGATCTGCTAACAACAAGATAAACATTTCAGAATAATCTTGGGTAAAATAGCACCATGTCTCCCGTTTCTGATCACTTCTAAAGCTGTCCATTTCATGAATAATGAAAACAGCACATGACTTGTCACATCACCTTGTTTTACTCCACCAATGCAATTGAGGACACATTCTGTCAATTTAGCTCCACATCGAATTCTAGCTCTTGTATTTGTGTACATATTACACAAACGTTTAAAGAGCTTGCCGTTCATCCTTTTTATATATAGTCCATAATAAATTTCCTTCTATGGAATCAAAAAGCCTTTTCAAAGTCAATAAAAGCAACGTATAATTTAGATTAAAGGAGAACTGTTTCTCTACCATAGCTAGTAATGTAAACATAATTATGATCAGTTGTAGAATATCCTCTTTTAAAACCTGCTTGGTATTTGCCTGTCATAGATTATTCGTCAATATACTCTTGGTGTCTACTGTTAATAATTGAGCTGTAGATTTAGCTACTTGCATCACAAACTGAAATACCTTTATAACCACCAGAGGTCATTTATATTACCTTTTTTCTTGAAAAGAGGGATTAAAATAGACTACGTCGACGTCTCTAGACATACGTCTTTGTCTAATAACGCATCAAATAATTGTACAAAAGAATTCAATGACGCGATTCCAGATATTTTTCAGTACTGTCACAACTATGCCATTTTGCCCCAAACACCACTTTATTCTTTAATCTACATAGTGCTCATATAACGTTTTTCCTTTCGTATATGTCAATTCATTGAATTGCGTTCCTCCTCTAGAGGTAACTAACCTTTTTAGCTTTTAACTCATTATGTTCTGTTTCGTTCTTCTCCACTTAGTTTTGTCTCCTCTTCTTGCTCGTACAGTAGGCGTCACTGTTAAATTACTCGTTCTAGAAATTCGACCTATTTTCAGTACGGTCCTTGCATTGCTTTTACTATCCTTTCATTCCTTATTGTTCCAATCCCTATTTTGTCAGTTGCATTTGAATGTATTTTCGTGTTTATACAGCCCCTAGAGTGTTTTCGATACTCATTAAATATGTTTAAGGCATCAGTACAGTTATGGCGAATTACACTGGCAGTATGATCTACCAAAGCTGACCCGTCATCAAAATAAAGCGCGGGGGGAACATAACTGATGTTCCAGATCACAGTTCCATGCATATCGTTGAATGAGTTCATTTTTTGCATCATCAGCATTTGCGCAACTAGTGTTTGTTATCATTTAACAGTTCAGTTCAGTGGTTTATTTACTGTCTCGTCATTGCCAGATGATATTAGGCACTTATTTTGGGGGAAAAAAAAAAAAACATCAACTTAACATCCACACTTGTACATCCATTGTAGTACTTTCAAACCCACATCAGATATATGGATATTTACACAAAATTGTTGACCTTTATAAACATTTCGCAACCTGTGACTGCGAAATAACCATGGCAAGTTTAGCAACGTAATTATGAACCATAAAAGACAGTACTGACATTATCCAAGTTATTCCTGTCAATACCTTTCTTTTGATTGAGTGAAGTCAACATTGAGCATTCAAACAAAAAATG
The DNA here is from genome assembly GCA_016801955.1 of Conus betulinus. Taxonomy (NCBI): domain Eukaryota; kingdom Metazoa; phylum Mollusca; class Gastropoda; order Neogastropoda; family Conidae; genus Conus; species Conus betulinus. The sequence goes on along the minus strand of JADBJO010004413.1, from coordinate 136,594 downwards.
ATGATGCACAGAATTGTTTTCTCTTGCAGACACAAGTAATACCATGAGAATACTTAGTGTTCCAAGTATTCAGCCTTAATTTATGAATTAATCTAACAATGTGCCTTGGACACGATGGTAA
>JADBJO010004413.1:126473-128973 GCA_016801955.1 Conus betulinus | reverse complement strand
CTACATTACGCTGCCAGTGAGAGAGTGAGTGAGTGAGTTCTTTAATTTAGAGTCTGTTCACAATGGTGAAGTTGGAGTATGGCTGCCTAAATGGCCGGATAAAAAAAAAACAAAAAAAAAAAAACGGTCATACACACAAAGCTCCTTTCCATTTGTTGGGTAGATGGGAATTAATCCTTGCTTTTTCTATACAGGGGTGTCCGCAGGAGTAATCAGCCTGTGTACGCAGAAGAAGAAGAAGAAGAAGAAGAAGAAGAAGAGAATTTAAAAAAAAACAATTAAACAAACAAACAGAATGAGGGGAGCTTTATAAAAATCTATTAATTTGATGCGCGGAAAGCACTTTTTGCTATTTGCGTAACTTCGTGTTTTTTGGGTTATTGTTTTGATAGAATTACCCATGTACATTCACATCCACGTTCGATTCATTATTATATAATGAAGTTAATATTGAACAATGGAAAAAAAAAGAATATGGTTCACTGAAAGCAGGCTAGAACATCGCATGCTACATTTTTGGTAAAAAATTTGTTTTCCACGAATTCAGCCGAAGCTTGTATATTCAAGATGACAAGTACCGTGGACATGCTAAGATTTCATACTTCTCTAAAAGTGTTTCACTGTTTCACGTATTTTCTGATAACGAATTAATTTCTTGAACACCAAGATTGAAATTACTCTCAGGTGTCTTTTCTTTAACGCACCATCTCTAGGTAATTTATCTGCTGTTTCATTACCCAGATATGCCACAGTGTGATGGAATCCAGCAAAAAAGATATCCCAATTCCCTTCAACATATTAACATGTATATAATTGTCTTATTTAAAAAAAAAAAAGTAAATATGTTCTTATTTTTGATTCCCAAGTGTTGCAAACTATATAGAACTGACTTGGAATCAACGCAGAAAAAGTATAGTATAGACAGCAGTGTTACTGTCACACCTAAAAATCACGCCAATGAGAGATTAGCATCTGCAAAGCGTTCTTTTTCCTTCCCGTTTACCGTCTCTATCCCACCACTTATCCCTTAACAAATCTTCCATAAGTCATTATCTAGACGATGAGGATTGTTTACATACTTCTGTTCCGCCTCTTTGTCGTCGTTCCTTCAACATATTGCTGTTTAGAGACTAATTTACAGAGATAACCGTTCTCTCTCTCTCTCTCTCTCTCTCCTCTCTCTCTCTCTCCGTCGACCTCCCACTCTCTCTCTCTCTTATGTCTGTCTGATTGTCTGTCTGTCTTCTGTCGCTGTCTGTCTGTCTGTCTGTCTCTCTCCTCTCTCTCTTCTCATCTCGATCTCTCTCTCTCTCTCTCTCTCGTCTCTCTCTCTCCCTCTCCTCTGCAACCAATGGATTCCGAAAATGAACCTCATGTTTTATTTTAACTGTACCACTTATGACGATATCCCGTACCAAATGTGCCATACCGAAATCCTTCCCCCAACATTCCGATCAGAACAAAGTTTATAGAAATCCTACCAGTAGTAGTGAAACTGTTATTAAATATGTCGCTGAATTTATAGCACAGGCAATGAAGATAAGAAGAGTAAGTTAGAATTATGTGCGATAGCATTTTAACTTAAAAAAAAAAAGTAACTATTCAAGATGATCCTGTCACATTGCGTGCGTGTGGTGTGTGGCTGTGTGTTGTGTTGTGTGTGTGTGGTGTGTGTTAGTGTGTGTGTTTGTGTGTATGTGGGTGGGTGCTGGGTGCTGTTTGTGGCGCGCGCGCAGCGTTGTGTGTACGTGTATGTTTATGGCATGTGTGAAATCATAGATAGATATTTGTTAGTGTCATACAATTGTTTCATGTTCACCCCCCTTGTCCTTAAGACTGTAATGCTATGACAAACCTAAACCATCGTCTTGTCTTTGGTTTTGTCTCTCTCCAACCGTTTTTTCGTAATTTCATATTCCTCTATAGCCTCCATTAGGTATTATAGTTGGGTCTAGTTCTTATTTAAAACCGTTCTGAGCCAAACATACCTTGAAGTAGCATCCCTGTTGAAAAGACAGTTTGTATTTTGATCAAAACATTCACCCAGTCAAATTCTGTTTCATTGAAATCGGAGGTGCGCTTAACCCTTATTCAACATACACACAATCACACAGACGTCACAAATCACAGGTATAAACGATGCCCCAAACGTGTGGTTTTTGTCGGTCTCAGGTGAAACAATGTTTACAAGTCTGTTGAAACAAATTCTATCTTTAAACATTCTATACAAAAGCTGAATGGCGAAGTCCAGGTTGACCTTTGTTTTTACCACACGAGTTAAGCTGTTACCCGTATTTCGACCAACACAGTCTCGAAACTTTGAATCATGTTTCTGGGACGTGTGGTTGACAAAAAGGGAAATGGGCGAAGATGTACGCTTAATCAGGTTAAGGTCAAAGAGTAGTTTGCCTGCCGATTGATGTCAGCTAATTCAGAGCACCAGAGAGAGAGAGAAAGGAGGGAGAGAGAGGGAGAGAGAAGAGAGGGGACGAACGGCGGA
>JADBJO010004413.1:103973-106473 GCA_016801955.1 Conus betulinus | reverse complement strand
TATATATATATCGTTTTCATTGTAATCAAAACCACAAAACTAAAGGGGAAACTCTCCGAGATGTTAAACATACTCGTTCGATTGGCCTAAAATAATATCTTCGTGTCTACAAGATCAAAGCCTTTTTTGAATGAATGAAAAAAAAAAAACCCAGTCCCAGTGACCTTGTTTTTGTTTATGGCAGTAACCATGTGACAGAGTCAAGAGGAGGCATTGGAGTACGACTGAAGAGGCTCAAATTCCAGATGGAAACGGGTAGAATGGTTTGTGTTGTCTTACGTGTGTTTTACGGAGGTGTTTTCTAACATGCGTCTGTGGTGTTCTGAATACAAGCTATAGTGTAGTTATTATTTTAAAATAACATGACATTTCTAAATGTTCGACAATTAAGTAGTGGGGGAAAACAAGTGCAGGTTAACAATTCTTCCATCATTACATACACCGTTACATATAGATCTGCCTTCGAGAGGGATTGCAATGGTTCCCTCATGCAGCTAGTGAAGGGTTTTCATATTTATGATATATATATTTCCCCCTTTTCTTCATTTTTCTTTTAATTTCAAGTCTTTGCCAACTCATTATTATAATGATGGAAGAACTGTTAATCTGCACTTGTTTTCCCCCACTATTTAATTGTTCAGCATTTCTAAAAGTTGAAAGAATAATCATTCTGTTGCTAATAGACCAAGAACGAACGCATGTTTTGTCCAAAATATAGATTGTAAAATGTATGTAAGGAAAAATGCTATGTAAAAGTATAACAAATATGAGGGTAGACATTTCTGGATTTTACGAGTCTACACGTCTGCTCCTTTCTTTCTGTTATTTTTTTTTTTCGGTGCTTTGAATTTAGTTCTTTATGAAAAGTGAAAACATGAAAAATAGAAGAAACTTCAACTTTCAGAGATCCTCATAAATTCATTAGACTGCTCGTTCAAAACATTCCAGAGAGAGAGAGAGAGAGAGAGAGAGAGAGAGAGACAGACAGACAGACAGACAGACAGACAGACAAGACAGCCAGCTGCCGAAGCCCCTTTTATGAAGGAGAATTCACACGACAACAAAACTTAGAGAGAGAAAAAAAAAAAAAACACCACAGCTGAGTCCCATGGCATGAAGGACACAGAAGAAGAACAGCCAGAGACCGCCCATCCATGCTGATGTCAAAGGCTAAGGGAAAGGAGGCGGGAACTTCTTCTTTTACCAGTTATAGAGCCGGGCCGTTTTGGCGTGGAGGCTCTGCGTTGTGACCTTGTCGCTTTGCGGTGTCCCAGGCTTGGCTGGTTTAAAAACGAACTGATTTTAAAACTATGTACATGGGTTGATGGGTGGGTTCTGGGGAGACTGGTGGTGGCTGCAGGTAGTGGGGACTGAACGCCTCCAGTGAGGGTGCTGACGTGATTGTGGTTGGTAGCTGGTTCCATTCCCTGATGGTGCGGGGGAAAAAAGGAGTGGCACAGTACTGGATGGGTAACCCGCTCCTGGTGGATTTTCTGTGCGCCTCTAGTCCGTTTGTCTGAAGGGCGGTAGAATGTGGTGGGGTTGAGGTCTACCAGCCCGTTGTGAATACGGTAGAGCATCGTGAGTCTGTTGTGGTGCGGCGCTCTTCAAGGCCGTCCCACTTGAGGTGCTCAAGCAGACGTGTCCCGGCGCCTGGTCTCATGTCGTAGAAGTCGTTGCAGACGTATCTCGCTGCTGTCCTCTGAACCTTCTCCAGGAGTTGGGTGTCGTGCTGTAGGTGTGGATCCCACACGGTGGAGCTGTATTCCAGTGTAGGTCTGACCATGGTGATGTACGTGGCAGCTTTGATCTCTTGGGTGCAGTCCCTGAAGTTTCTTCTGAGAAAGCCCGATGTTCTGTTCCCTTTGGCTGCCACTGTTTCCACGTGTCGGTTCCAGGAGAGATCATCCGCCACGGTCACGCCTAGGTACTTACTGGAGCTCACCGTGTCCAGTGTATGTCGGTGGAGGGTATAGTCTGTCTGTATAACTCGCTTGCGTCTGTTTGGAGAGACTTGGATGGTGTTGCACTTGTTTGCGTTGAAGCTCATTTGCCAAGTGTTCTCCCAGTCTTCCCAAGTGAGTGAGGTCGGCGTGTTGCGAGGCTTGGTCCTGGCGACTTCTGCAGATCTTCCTGTAGAGGCGACTGTCATCTGCAAGCAACCTGGTGTGTGAAGACTTGACTACATCCGGCAGGTCGTTAACATATGCTAAAAACAGCAGCGGCCCTAGTACGGTGCCTTGAGGCACTCCGGATAGTACTGCAGCAGGGGACGAGTGTGTACCTTCGAGGGCCACTTGCCTGGCTTCTGCCGGTGAGGAACGCCTGGATCCAGCCCGAGTGTGTCGTTCCTCACTCCATAGCAATGCAGTTTTTGCTCAGTAGTCGACGATGCGGTACCGTTATCGAAGGCCCTGGAAAAATCGAGCAACACTACGTCCACCTGATTCCCCCCCGGCTAGGTTGGTGGCAATGCCGTGGATGGTTGAAATCAGCTGTG
>JADBJO010004413.1:78973-88973 GCA_016801955.1 Conus betulinus | reverse complement strand
CAACAGAAAAAAAGCACCTCAAACCATCTCCAACAGAAAAAGTACCTGCAACCATCTTCAACAGAAAACCACCTCCAATCATCTCCAACAGAAAACGGACCTCCACCATCTCCAACAGAAAACCACCTGCAACCATCTCCAACAGAAAACCACCTCCAACCATCTCCAACAGAAACGGACCTCCAACCATCTCCAGCAGAAAAGGACCTCCAACCATCTCTATCAGCAATAGGACCCCCAACTACCTCCAACCTGGACAGTCCTCGTTTGTGACACTCACAATTCTGTTGAACTGAGTCGCACGTTCGAATCTCCAAAGGCCCTTTGCGTACGGGGCTTAGGGATGAGGGATGGGAGTGGGATGGGAGTAGGTAGGAGGGGGGGGAGAGGGGAGGGGAGTCCCTCAATATCGACATTGGTTCTGACTCCATTTCCGAAACAGTCCTTCAAGTTGGACATTAACCAAGATTCCGTGTTTGAACGCATGAATAGCATCTTGCTCACATGTCGAAAGCAAACCCCATAAGGCCAGTTTGGTGCAGGAGTGAGTTACAAGTATACTCATAGTATGCATCTTCTGTGATGGATTGAAGGAATGAATGAAAGACTAAATGACAGGTATTAGACTGACTGACAACGGGAAACAAACGATTTGCATCAGCAGGCGAGCTTCAGTGGACTTGCCCAAATACTCCTGCCAACAAGAGCGAGGATTGTAAAATGATTAAGGCTTGGTCTTCAATTGAGGGTAGGTGCCACATAAGTAATGCCAGTCAGCATCATCTCTATTATCAGCAGCAGCAGCAGCAGCAGTAGCAGCAGCAACAACAACAACAGCAGCAGCAGCAGAACCACCACCACCACCACCAGTAGTTGCTGCAGCAGATGCAGCATCAGCAGCCACATCGTCTCTTCTGTCATGGAAAATATTTTCAACTTTACATGTTTTATCATTTTTACTGACCAGGCGCTAAATAGTTCTAATGACGATGAATGGACTGATATTTGACATGAAGTAGGAGGAGGAGAAGAAGAAGAAGAAGAAGAAGAAGAAGAAGGATTGTGATGTTGTTGATGATGAAAATGAATGATGATGTTGATGATGATGATGATGATGATGATGATGATGATGATGATATGTTAATGACGATGATGATGATGATGATGATGATGATGATGATGATGATGATGATGATGATGATGACGACGACGACGACGAGACGAAGACGACAATGATGATCATCATTATGGTGTTGATGGTGATGATGATGATGATGATAATAATAATAGTAATATCATCTTTCAGTGAGTGTGGACTTTGAGCCTTAAAGTATCACCACCACCACCACCATCGTCACAGCCACCACAACAACAACAACAGCCAAAAACACCCAAAACAACAACAACAACAACAACAACAACAACAACAACAACAACAACAACAACACACACACACACACACACACACACACACACACACACACACAGAAAATACAGAAGAAAAAAAATCAGACGCAGACAAAAGCACATGAATTATGGAATGAAATGCATAAAAAGCCAACATTATCAGCTTCTATGATTCACCTCTTTCTTCCCTAATTTTGTCATCTCCTTCTTCTCTTTTTTAGGTGTTTGTTTACGTGCGCATTCGCACATTAAAAGAAAACAAACGCAAACAGTGTGGGGAAACGGCAATAACATGAGTGCGCGTGAAACCAATTTTCGCCATGTATCGCATGTTGAGTGCATTTAGGCATTCGATCTCTTGCGCTTTGCTAAACATATACGCCAAAAGGCACTTTGGCAAATCAAGGAATTATACGAAGGAAATATACCCTCCCCCCAAAAAAAACCCCCACAAAACAATCCGAAACTAAGAAACAAAAAAATTACAAATAAAAAAAAAACTAACTAAACAATAAAAGAAAATAGGAAGGAATTATTGTCTTTTTCGATTACTTCGAATGCATATGACAATTTTGTTGCAGGAAGAGATAGCAGGAAGAGATAGCAGGAAGAGATACCCTGTGAATGAAAACATGCAAAAGTGAATTCCAAAAGAAGAAACTCCAAAGGGACAAGCACCTCCTCGAGCACAAACGTCTGGTGGGAGGGTGTGTGTGTGTGTGTGTGTGTGGGGGGGGGGGGGGGGGGGGGGGGGGGGGGGGCACAAAAACAAAGAAACGAAAAAAAAAACCGAAAAAAAAGGGTAAGAGAAGTCAGAACCTTAGGTCAGTCCAACGTGCTGAAGAACATAGTGAGATCGAGGACCACACGATTCAGAGGATCAGGGAGAGGGGTAAGAGTAGGGGGGGGGGAGGTGGTGGTGTGGGGGGGGGGGGGGGGGGGGGGGGGATGGAAGTGGTTGTTAGCAGGGAGGAGGCCTGTAGGAAGATTACATCGACTGGAGGGGGATAGAGGACACTGTGATTGAAGAGGAGCAAAGAGCAGTCGTTAAGAAGGGGGAGGTGGGGGGGGGGTTGTAAAGGAATGGCAGACAAAGGTGGATAGAGTGTACTGTGTTGCCATGTCAACAAGAGCGGATGTTTGGGGCTGGTCTCAAAGCTACGAAGCTTTCGTTACAGCACGTGGACTCTGTAACGAAGCTTCTGTAATTTTTGTTGTTGTTAGAGTGTAATTAATCTCCTGATTGAAATGTTCAGTCTGTATGTGTGTGTGTGTGTGTGTGTGTGTGTGTGTGTGTGTGTGTGTGTGTGTGTGTGTGTGTGTGTGACAGAGAGAGAGAAGAGAGAGAAGAGAGAGACAAGAGAGAGAGACAGAGAGAGAGAGAGAGAGAGAGAGAGAGAGAGAGAGAGAGAGAGAGAGAGAGAGAGAGAGAGAGAGAAGGAGCATGCGTAAATTCAAAATGTGGACATCAAGGCAGTGAAAGTTATCATTATCAAGAAAGATAAAACAAAACGTGTAAACGCCTTAAAAATCACCCCCCCCCCCCCCCCCCCCCCCCCAAAAAAAAAAAAAAAAAAAAAAAAAGTATATGTATTGTTACAACTCAATTTGCTGTCCTCATTTAGTCCCAGACGCGTTTTCGTCAATGGTGATTGAAACGTGTGTGTCGTGAGCCTTTTCATGCCTTTGTCTACCATCATTTTCCCGCACTGGATTGGTGTGTCCTTTACATTGTCCATTTTTGCTTATGTTTTTAATTCATTGCTTTATTTATGTACTTATTTATCTATTCTTTATGCATTTATCTATTATCTACATATTAGTTGCAAAGTGAGACGACTGCAGGCGGCGGAAATCTAAACAAATCTTAAATAAATGTTAGCGAACCGCCCAGAGAAACGTGGACAAACGAGACACGAGACAAATCGCAACGCGTTTCGACCTCTTAGGTCTTCTTCAGGTGAGACACCTGAAGAAGACCTAAGAGGTCGAAACGCGTTGTGTTTTTGTCTCGTGATACGTTTGTCCACCTTTCTCTGGGCGGTTCGCTAACATTTATTTGAGATTTATTCATGTAGTGTTTGCTTATTTATGTATTTACATTTTGTTCATGCACATTTCATGCATCTACTTCTCTCTGCTGATTTATTTTGTTTATGATTGGTTGATTGATCGATCAATTGATCTGTCGATTGATTGACTTGAGATTGTGATCGATCGATGTGTTTAATTCATGTGAATTGTGACATAATCTGATATTACATATACATCTAGATACCTCAATGCCATTAGCAAAATCTATGTCTACATAAATCGGTGTCACTGCAAGTAATTATCACACATCTTTATCCAGCTACACTCTAGTTTATTCAAAACACATCTACTACATTATGATTAACGAGCAGGACATGACTGTTAGTAAGTCACTGGCGACTGAAAACAAAAATCAAAAAAAGGGATGACCAAGTACAGATGAGTAAAATTCAATTAAATGCCCTGTTACGGATATTTGAGTAGTCGACACTACCTAGTAGAACACCACTGGTTTGAAATGTGTTAGTTTCCCTATTCATATCAGCAGCTGGAGACCTGAATCCACGCCAACAGCCTTTCCCCCCTCATCTTCATGAGCAGTGTTTGATCAGCACCAGTTCAAAGGCTTTGCATGTATCTGCATTTTCATTTTCATTGGCATGTAACACACTTCGGAGCAGGTAGCAAGTTTGTAACACAGCGGTAGCAAGTTTATAACACACTGGCTTCGTGAGGGAAAAAAAAAAAAAAAGAAGAAGAAAACTTGTAGATCTGACGACGAATCTTTGTATTGGATTTGAATTTGGAATTACAAACACCAAGAGCACAGGCAACGCTTTTTAGGCAAAATCCTCAAACAGACAAAAACAACAACAACAACAACAACAACAAACAAAACAAAACAAAAAAACATTATAGCAATAACAGCAATGTTACAATGCGCTGACCATAATCAAAATGTACAAAACATTTCTTAACTCATGGACACACACACTGCGTTATATATTGACATACTTATCCTTTGCACAAGTTGTAAAAAGTATGTAAAGTGTACAGCAAGTATATATGGTACAGCAAGTACATATGGTACAGAAAATATGTAAGGTACAGCAAATATGTAAGGTACAGCAAGTATATATGGTACAGCAAGTATATATGGTACAGCAACTATGTAAGGTACAGCAAATATGTCAGGTACAGCAAGTCTATATGGTGCATCAAGTGTATATGGTACAGCAAATATGTAAGGCACAGCAAGTCTATATGGTGCATCAAGTGTATATGGTACAGCAAATACGTAAGGTACAGCAAGCATGTAAGGTACAGCAAGTATGTAAGGTACAGCAGGTATGTAAGGTACAGCAAAATGTGTAACGTACAGCAAGTATGTAATGTACAGCAAGTATATAAGGTACAGCATGTACGTAAGGTATAGCAAGTACGTAAGGTACAGCAAGTACGTAAGGTGTAGCAAGTTTTAGGGTAGAAGTATTTGTATCCTCTCAGTCTGGACGTCTCTTTCTTTCTTTCTGTTATTTTTTGCTTGTTTTGAATTAAATTCCCTCACATAAAGTGCACGATGGAAAGGTAAACGAGACTCCAACCTTAATAGGCCCTCGCAAAGTCGTTCGAGAGCTGGTGTCTCGAAACATTCCAGAGAGAGAGAGAGAGAGAGAGAGAAGAGAGAGAGAGAGAGAAGAGACAGAGACAGACAGACAGACAGACAGACAGACAGACAGACAGAGAGAGAGAGAGAGAGAGAGAGAGAGAGAGAGAGAGAGAGAGAGAGAGAGAGACAGGGGGACTCAATGCTCAAAGACTTTCTTTGTAATCAGATGAATTCCTAAGCCCCTTTTCTGAAGAGAAATTCACACAAAACAAAAAACAAACAAACAAACAAACAAACAAAAAAACTTAAACAAAACAACACAGCCCCATGGCATGAAGGCCACAGAAGAAGATACAGACAGAGACCGCCCATCATTCATTGCTGATGTCAAAGGCTGAGGGAAAGGATGCGGGAAGTGGGGAGACAACAGCTTGCCGCGTTGACTCTCTTTGCGGCCCCTCTCTCTCTCTCTGTCTCTCTCTCTCTTCCTAGGAAACCACACAACAGCCCCTTGCCACTGACGTCAAAAGCGTATGCGACATTTAGTGAGGGACGTATCCCAAAGGAAGTCACGATTTTGGCCTTCATACAGCGACAGTGAGTAGACCGACGTGAATAGGTAGACGAATGCATTTGGAGAAAGGTAGATGAGGGAGCGTAGATAGTGGGATTCCGTTAAGTAATAAACATAGAGGGATGCTGACGGAAACAGCAAGTAGATGGGATGCAAAACATAGGATGTTGAGGAATATATATAGATACAGGGATGTAGACGGAGGAATGCATTTGAAAAAATGCTGCTACAGGAATACTTCTCCTTCTTCTTCTTCTTCTTCTGCGTACGTAGACTGATACTCCTGCGGACACTCCCTGTATAGACAGGCAAGTATCAAATCCTTCTGCCCAACAAAGGGAGTGGAGTTTTCTATGTATGACCGTTTCTTAATCCCGCCATTAAGGCAGCCATACTCCAACTTCGGGGAAGGTGCATGCTATGTGTAACGTGTCACCCATACCAACGGCCAGACTGGCTTTCTCTTCCGAAAGTTGGTGATGGGATTTGACGGTGTGCAAGATGTTATGCGTGCGTTCACGCACGGAACCTCAGTTTATAGTCTCATTCGAAGGATTGTGTGAGAAATGGAGTCAGAACCAATGTTAACTCCGAGGGAAAAACCCCCCTCTACCGAAAGGGGTTGTAGGAGGTTCGAATCGCAACCTCAGGATTACGAGTCCCTCGCTCTACCACTGAGCTATTCCGGCCCTCACTAGGGGGAGTACGGATACGGAGATAAAGATAGAGGGAAGCGGATATACGGATGCAAATACAGGGATGCAAACAGACAGAAATAATATTCATCCATATTTCCCCGTAAATTTCTCGCCAACTTTTTCCATGTTGTTTAGCTCGGGGTACTAGGCCAATTCTGTGGGTGAGCGAGGGATTAAGTGACACCAATTTATATTAGTTGGACGGACAGGATGTTCACCCTGCTGTCAGCTGATCTGATTGGCTGTCTACTGATCTGTCGGGGCCATTACTGGGGGAGGAAACCTGAGGGTTTAATAATTGATGGTGACCACTGGCGGGTACTGTTAGGCTACAAGAATGTTTGACGTCCTTTGGTAACACCGTGGCGTCACAAACGTAGCTGGTCTGTACATTTCTATCCGCCTGTCTGTCTGTCTGTCTGCCTGCCTGTCTGTCTGTCTGCCTCTCTGTCTGCTGCTCTCTCTCTCTCTCTCTCTCTCTCTCTCTCTCTCTCTCTCTCTCCTCGAGAGATAAGAGTCAAAAGAGGCGTGGTGTATACGCCCTAGTTGTATTGTATGTCTTTATCGTCCCCGGAGATTTCTGTGCGTAAAACGTCACGCTGCTCTACCCTGGAAAACTACCTCGCCACTATCCGACCCTCCTAACCTTCTACTGGAAGAAGCGTGTGTGTGTGTGTGTGTGTGTGTGTGTGTGTGTGTGCGCGCGCGCGCGCGCGCGCACGCTAATCACCTGCCACACGCACGATTTTTAGTTTACAATTCCATTTTTGCCGCTTGTCTGTTTTCTCTGGACCAAAAAAAAAAAATGATTTATGGAACTTTTAGAATTGTATTTATGAGTTTGTGCGTACATGTGTGTGTTTCTCTACTGGTGAGCAGTAAATGCATATACATTTCTATGGACAAAATTGAATGTATTGAGGAAAGTAAATGTGTCAGGTGTCATTTTAGCTTAAAAAAAAAAATCATTGTGTATATCCATAGTGTCAGTGACGTATTTTGTACTCTGAAAAAAGGAAAGGCGTTATATACACGTGCTTTATTATTATCATAATTTTGTGATTAGACCCATCTTTTCCCTTTTTCTGGGATGGTTATTCTAGCCCACTGAATTACCTTTTCTAGGTTTTGTTATTTTACCCGAACGTAACAGCCGTTAGTTTTTTGTTTGTTTTTTTTAATCATTTTTCCTCACTGACATGTTGGAAAGCGAGCAGACACGTACTTAGATGCTGAGTAAATCGCACACTTAGAAACAGGCTGCAACTCAGTGCGTGTCATCATGAACACAGCTGATGGCACATGACTGAACTTGGGAAGTGTAGACGACAGGCAGAGTGCGTTTCCTCCCAGACCTGTTCCGTGTGGGCTAGAGGGCAGGGTTAAGATGACATCCTTCACACTCAATTCTAACGTAAAATCAGTGCTACTCTACGGATCAGAGACTTGGCGAGTCACCACCAACACCTCCATGAAGATCCAAACCTTCATCAATAAATGTCTCCGCCGGATCCTCCACTTGCGACGGTTCGACAGAGTGCTAAACACCGACCTGTGGACGAGGGCAAACCAACAACCAATGGACGTCCAAGTCAGGAAGAGAAAGTGGCGATGGGTCGGCCACACACTGCGGAAGGAGCCCTCTAACATTACCAGGCAGGCGCTCGAGTGGAACCCGCAGGGCAAGAGGAAGCGAGGGCGCCCAAAGCAAACCTGAAGGAGGAGCTTGCTAAACGAGCTGAGAGCTTCCAGCCTGACCTGGGGGGAGATCAAGACCTGTACCAAGGGACAGACGGTGGTGGAGGGTTGCTGTTGAGTCCTATGCTGCTGAAGGAGCAAAGATCACTAAGTCACAAACCATTTGTTTTCTCAGCCAAGCGCAAAACATTGTTGGGGATCTGGTGTGGAGATTGGAGTGAAGGACAGACAGGAGAACTAGCTATGACAAATAATCTTTTTCACTGCTGAAGAAACCAGCAGGCAGCAACCCTTCACCACTCTTGGAAACCTGTGCTGTGTTCACTGGGTGCAGACGCACACAGGGCATTCCATTAAGACGTCGTGGGACAAAACTGCTCCCTGATAGATGCCATTGTGTAATGCCTCCTGGATCAGACACGACAAAACCTCCACAGGAGGGTTCCCATCCCATATATCATGGCTGCAGAGCTCACCGGTGAAGCACAAAGCCTCAATCAACATCACGCAACTTCACTCCTTGCTGTCACACTGACAGGGGAAGACAGTACAAACTCCAGACATGGCCAAGCTTTCACCATGAGGTCTTACGTAACTCAGACGAGAACCCCGGTTTACAATCTTTCACGTGGTCAACAGTACTTCCCTTTGGTCTTTCCAAACAGGGCCTTTCATCAGACTTGGCCAAAAGACAGACAAGAAAAAGCTACACCAAGAAGTGCAGGGGTAGAGGGGGGAGGGGGGGGGCAGAAAAGTATTGTCCTTAATGGCCGAAGCAACCAGCTGTAGATGTAGGTCAGGGGGTTGAGACTGTGTCCACAGTGAGCCCCGGTCAGTGAGACAGCGCTCTCCCAGTCAGCCGATCGTAATTAGGCGGTGATGAAGTGAGTCGACGGAAGGAGTGGGGTGGCTAGGTACACAGCGCTGTTCAGGAGTCTGTGAGGTGAGCGAAGGGTATGTTCAGCCTCCCCGCTTTTCACTACTTTTCTTTTTATCTCAAGAGGTGCTACGGAGCCTCATTAGTTTTCCTTCACTTTTCGTTGCACACATCGTACAGTCGACTCTGCTTTCTCTCACTTTTCACAGCCCCTGATCATTCAGAGAGTTTTAGTATCTCCTATTTTTGTTTAACTGCACATTCGTTCCATCAGCGCTACATTGTTGTTATGTCAGCCAGCAGTAGTTTCCCCCTGAATGTTAAGCTGTTCAGCTGGCTCTAATTCTTTTCCCCCTTTTTTACTTCATGCCGTTCAGCCAGCCTTCATTTGGACTAATTGTACTGTGTGTTATTGAATCGGCTCTACTTTTATAACGTTTTGTACAATCAGCCTCAATATTCTGTACTTCTAGCTTGTACCAGTCAGTCAGGCCTAATACCATCTACTTTTCTTATGCATCTTTTTTGTCAGCCGTTATACTCCTGTCATCTACCCTGTGTCGTTCAGTCAGGCGTAGAACTCCCTAGTTTTACTGCGTATCTTTCAGTTAGACCTAATTCACACTACTTTAACCTCATGTTATAATGACTACCAGATTTAGACAGGTCACTAAGCTGGGAAATAAGCACTTACTTGGAGCTGTCGACAGACCTCCGTCCGTCTTCATCAGCGGTGGTGTTGCTACTGAGTGAACTGGAGTTCAGTGCACACGACCACGGGTCGAACCCTGGGTCATGTGACTGAACAATGAGGGTGTTGTACACCGATGGCAAGGTGTGTCTGCCCCAGGTCCCGGTTGAGTGTGGGGCTGTTGGCGGCAGTCAGGATAGCCTCTCCTTCGCCCCACGCTGAAAACCATGTATTGTCACGGTCGAGAGACGCTGATGTCATATCGAACTGATGTTGCTGGGCGTGCAGGTGGGCGCCTACTGGTGAGGACTCCCTTTTGTGTTCTGTCAAGCGTTTTCGAAGCTTTCTCTCAGTGTCCCCGACATAGTTCTCTTCACAGCACGACAGTCTATTTGGTAGGTAACTTCTAAGA